>OZ008364.1:8212881-8500695 GCA_963931975.1 Cataclysta lemnata
CAATGTCGAATTTCTAAAGCCACGTGTAGGGGAAAGTGTCCCAAAGCGGACATTTTTATTTTATTATTTATAAATAAATAAATAAATATTTTTACACTCACACCTATCATCTAGCCCAAAGTAAGTAGCCTAAGCACTTGTGTTATGGATACTAGATGACATGGTGCCTAAAGCCGCTACTCTCGTGTCCAAAATCATTTTCGTACATACATAAATCACTCCTACATCCCCGAAGGGAGAGGTGAATTAGCACCCACGTTTCGCCAATTATGTTAGGTCCCATTTAATAGGTGGAGGTGGCGAGCCTATTGCCATTTATGGGCCACGAATCATTCTCAAAACCGATACATTCTCGTCAGCCTTATTAATTGCTCCCTCGAGGGTATACATGGACAGTACATAACAGTATCCGTTGTAGACAGTAAAACGAATCCACAGTGCCACTAACTTATCTGCTCCCCTAGCCAAGTGGCAAATCTATCGAATGCATGGAATACAAAATGTATGAAACTGACGTATCACAGAATAAAAAATTCGTCAGTTTCATACATACATACATACATAAATCACGCCTATATCCCCGAAGGGGTAGGCAGAGGTGAACTAGCACCCACGTTTCGCCAATTATGTCAGGTCCCATGTAATAGGTGGCGAGCCTATGGCCATTTATCGGGCACAAAAGTCGCAGTATATTGCTGGGTGGTAGGTATAACAGGAACGCTGCTGCCCATTCCTCATCACTGTTTTATCCTTAGTCGCCTTGTACGACACCCACGGGAGAGATTTGGGGTGGTGACAATTGTATTCTACTCTGCCGTCACCACACGGCTTCATACGTTTCAAAATATGTCCGTCATCTAGTATCCATAACACAAGTGCTTAGGCTACTTACTTTGGGCCAGATGATAGGTGTGAGTGTAAAAATATTTATATTTATTTATACTTTTGTTTTATATGCGCTTGAATAGGTAAGCCATTTGGCTACGCCCTCTGTTGGTCCGGTGGCGAAATTTGGAACTACAAGTCACTCGTACATTTTGACATTTCTATGACACTCTCTGTTGACCACTAGCGCCATCACCAAGTGACCGAATAATTTGGTAGCATCACTGAATTGAGGACCAGCGATGGCTTCAGTGATGATAGCATTGTTCTTGCTACAGGGGCTTCAAGTTTGTGTTTTGACGGTGAGCCCGTTTGAAAAGGATCTAGAGGTAAACAAAGAGAATAATGTTATATCTGTAGCACTAAATATCCACTGTACAGCTACCTAACTTATTAAAAAATCAAGTGTGTAAAGTTGCCTAAATGTTTGCAAATTATGTTATAAGGTCCCACGCCCATGTAATAGGTAAAATAGGTTGCGTAAAGTAAGCAATGTTCGCCAAGGACGGTCATTGGATAGGTGACCAAAAATTTATTATCTCGATTTAATCCGTGCTTCGGAAGGCATGTTTAGCTGTTGGTCCCGGCTGCTTCTGCAGTCGTTAATACCCACCAACACGCACTGGGCCAGCGTGGTGGGTTACGGCCCAATCTCCCTATATTCTTCCATCCATAGGGAAGGCCCGTGCCCCAGCAGTTGGGTCATTAAAGGGCTGGTGATGATAATGTAATAGGTGGCGAGCCTTTTGGGGGTGGTGACAATTGTATTCCGCTCTGCCGTCACAACACACGGCATCGAAACGAAATACTTATTATTAATGTCTGACATGACAATATGCTTCAAGTAATTCTTTATTACAAATGTATGACAATATGCGTCAAGTAATTCATACTCTGTAGGTACAGACAATAATTATGGGTATAAATATAGTTGTAACTTGGCCAAGGCTGCAAGGTGACGGCGTCGGGTCGCTTCTACACTTTCATTAGTCTATGGGTGATGTGTACAATTGGACGCAAACCGCTACTCGGTAATGTTGATTCGATATACAACCTTGTGCGACTAGGAATAGAATGTACAATACAATGGCACGTGATCTCACCTTCGTTGATGTCTTTTGCGCGGGAATCCTTTTTTATGTGTGTGCTTGGTAGTGGTGTTTTGTGATACTTTTATTTGACAGTTGGTAATAATAGTCAAGATAACTAATGCTGAAAAACTACACCATGTTATTTTTACGTGTCTACTTTACCCAAAATAAATTATATTTTCGATTTTGTTAAAAAAACATTTTTGAATAATGCTATTTAAAATTTCCACCAAAACGCCATAATAGCAATGGCGTCTGTGTGACGTCACTATTTAGTAAACAATACAGTTTCTATAGTTTAATAGTGATTTTGATTGGAGTTAACGAAATGTTGACGTCACGCGGCGTTTGAGCAAATATTGCGGATCGCTAAGTTTTGTATTTTTATTTTTATAAAATAAATATCAATCACAAGTATAATCTGATAACAAGTGACTATTAACGAATCTCCTTATCCTAAATAATTATTATGGATCATTATTCCAGTGATTTTTGTTAGTGTCATCATCCCTATTGAAAGCTTAGAATGTTTGCAGTTGTTGCCCTTTAATGCATTATTATCCGGTTTTACCTTGATCCTCCAACCCAGGCACTCGCATAACGGTAGCATTATTATAATATGACACGATCTACGATATGATCACACTATACCTACTACACTATAACTGTTAGAAAAACCAGAGTATACTCAGGCTGCTTCTTTTTCTTTACGTCCTTCTTAGACGTCAATTACACAGGTTTTGGTTTCTAAAAGATTTTGCCTTTCAGCGTAGTTGGTAATAATTTATGTCATTATATAGGATTTTCTCTATGAGCATTCTTCCTTCGATTCGCATCTAACCGAGCATATCAGAATTTAAATTCGCCGAAGTCCCAAAGAACCTTTGGATTACCGTTCACGCCGATATCAATCCGGATTTAAAATTGGACCGTTAGCTTTTGCAGTTACACTTAAGTGGATATTTGCTTTGGCCGCAGGATTTAGATACGCTATCGCCTTATCAGCAGCTATCTGGTCCTATGGCCGTGTATAAAGGCGGGCTGGGGCAATGTGTGCTTGGTTTAATACGTGAACGAATTATGAAATTTTGCTTAGTGTCCACTGGAAATGGTCCCATGCCATTTCCGAGCGATAGAATACACATACATACATAAATGACGCCTATATCCGCGAAGGGGTAGGCAGAGGGGAATTAACATTAACATCCAAGTCCCATATATAGGTGGCGGATCTATTGCCATTTATCGACGAGGAACGCTGCTGCCCATTCCTCGTCACTGATTTATCCTTAGTCGCCTTGTGTGTGTCGTACCTTAGATATGATATATAGAGATGATCGAAAATTTTCAATTGATAAATATATTTGTCGTAATATAGGTAACATTCATCCCTCCTCATAACATACCCGTACCACGCTAAGCTGTACTTGAACTTCCCCTATTAAGTCCTTTTTTTATTTACCCGTGTTCGCTGATACCGGGGTAATGGACTTATTGCATCCCGTATCGGCCGTTCCACTTCAACAATTCGGAGGCTCACCACCGTGTGACATGACAACGCCGCATTCTCCTGTTTCAGCGTTAGTAAGTAATGTAATTGTCGCCGATTATGTCACCGTTCGCCCGTACGTTTGTTATCGCCTCGTAACGCTTCACTTGCCCCTGTTAACTTTGCGACTTCCAACCGGCTTTCGTAACTCTTGAGGGGCACATCCTTTGATATGGTAATGGTGCTGTTGACACTTCAGACCTCAGATACTGTGCAGGTTTTCGAGTTGGCGATTGCGTGTTTGCAAAAGCGGTGTCGCCGAGCGACATTGCTGTGACGTAAACGTTTTGTTACGAGGCTAAGGCTGCAGTTCACCAAGACGTAAAACGAGCGATTAAAAGATAAACGACAGACAGTTCTTCCATACGATAAAATGTCAAAATCCGACGGTTAAATAATAATCGCCTGTTTTAACCCCTTCAGACCTGAATTAAATATCAAAGACGTAAAAAATTTTTTTGAGGTTTTTTTAACTCATATGAGACCAATGAATGATTCTATTTATTTTTTGGGAATAATTTATGTCCATTGACATGGACATCGGGTTTAAAGAGTTGATTTTCAAAATATTTATGATTCTAAGTACGTCTAGAAATAGGAGAATTGTTTACATTCGGCATTTGATAAAACCCAACAGTACAATTGGTGTTTTAGTTGCATGTCCACTCACATGCACGTCGGGTCTGAAGGGGTAAGTGTTGGTGAACTCGGACCTTATTCTTGAATTACGGAGGTCGGTTTCTATATTCTGTCTTCAGATAGAGGTAAGCTTACGTTTTGTTTTTCGAGCCTTGGTTGGCCGAGCGGTTTTGGCATATAATTATTTGGAAGTTTTTCTAAGCACAATATTCTTTGTACTAATTTTTCTAACATTATAAAATTAAAATAGTAATAGTGTATTCTTATTTGAATCTGCAAATTCCCCTTTTCTCAGACACTTATTAGTAAATGCAGTAATGTACTCATCTAACAGAGCCGCATCAATTACGATCGCGGTGATCGTGTCAGCAGCCTTGAATATAATTTCTTTTACATCACGTCATTATTAACGTTACCCACGCAAGGTTACTGCGATCTAATCTAGCGGTTGCTAAGTTGTGGTGTTGTACTGGCTTGCGATAGAACGTGTATATGAAGATTAACTAAACCTGAGTTGACTTTTGAAACGAATCGTGAATGAATTTTGTCAATTTTATTTTGCTAATAAGAATTCATAAACTGAATGTTCATTATTCGAGCCGCCTGGGATGACATAGCGGGATGAAGTTTTCAACACCCCTTTTAATTCCGTCAGTGTCCTAAAGGATGACTAAGGAAGTTTTCTAGACCCGTATTAATCATAACCTTGTCTAAAGGTTTGCACGCGGTCATGAGTAAACCACTCTTTCCCTATCAGAGTTGGTGTATAACCTAGGAAATTACTAGAGCTGAATGACAAAAGTCCTTCTGAACCGATCCCAAATAATTTGGGAGTAGTCAAGGAAGAAATAGAAGGTCTGTTTTGAATATGGAAATAATTTTGAACATACTCAAAGACTTTCTTATTTACCTTTGACAAACTTTGTAATTGGCTGTTTTAAATTTGCAAATGTGATCCTAATGTAAAATTATATGCTGTTAAGTTTGCTCAGAAATAAATACCATTTGAGACGTCACATTGACCCACGAGTAATCTCATCTGACCACTTGACTTGATTTCTTTGGTTTCATGAGGGATGGATTTACAATACACTTTACAATAAATATCTTTTGTACCAATCTTTTTTCTTAAGAGTGAGTCTTCTTCTTCTCTTTGAGCCGTGATAAGTGAGGTCGGAACATGTCTTCCTCTTCCAATCTCCTCTATCAGAGGTAAACTCCCCTCTTCCTCATATCATCTTTCACACAATGATAGAAGTAAGTAAGGGCCGGTTTTTTGATGCATAGTTAACTGTTAACCAATTGTTAAAATTTGTTACTGATCTTTAAATATCACTAATATTTAACAATTAGTAACAATATTAGACTGGTATTTTATCCATTAGTAACTAAAATTGTTACTAATGGTTACATATCAGACTGATATTTAGCAATTAGTAACAGTTTTTAACCATTGGCTAAGTTAACTATGGATCATAAAACCGGCCCTAAGACTGCGCTATTTATTTTAATACTGTTGTGTAAAATTAAAGTAGCTAGAGTTTACCAATATTTAACACCTAGTTGTTACTCGGTATGAATCGTAAAAACCTGCTCAATACTCTGCCGTCTGTATACACAGTTAATCACAGAATGTGCAAATAGCTTTTCTATGAAGCTACTGATTGTATAAGAATTATTACAAGAAACCCAGCGTTATTTGACCAACACCTCATTTTATCATGGTTTTAGTTTTAAATCAAGACTAAACGGCATTGATGTTCAAATAAAAAAAATAAAAAACCTAAATGTTGTCGGGTATATTTCAAATGGGAAAATAGTTCGTGTTTTTTAACCTGTTGTTGCTGTTGAATATGTTATTTCGTTATCTTATAAGTCAGATTCTATACCAATTTATTGCGTCTATGTTATTATAATTTATAAATTTAACAATTCGCTAAACGTGGATGTTTCTTTCTTTACAGAGGCTCTCCAAACGAAATGGTGTACGAGAAGATGAATCCAGTTGGTATTGGGACCCCCCCTCACAGAACCCAAAACCTCTTGACCAGGAGCTTGAAAATCAATACAAAGTACAAATACAGGCATTACAAGATGAATTATCCTCCTTGAAGGGAAAAGAAAGAGAAGGTTTTGACCTGAAACCAAATGCGGACGAGGAATTGGTCAGATTGAGAGAAGAAAACCAAAATCTTACTACAAATTTAGAAGACTTAGACACACAACATCAAATTGCCATGGAAAGACTAATTACACTGAAAAAAGAGTTACAAAAAAATTTCGAAGTGCTGAAGCAAGAGCACGAGCAACTCAAAACAACTAACGACGAATATTCTGTTGAAAAAGAACAATTATTATTGAAATTAGGCCAAAGAGACAAGGAGATAGAACAAATGAATAAGACTTTTAAATCTGATTTTGACACGCTGAACCACAAATATCAGAATCTAGAAAGAGTACATACACTGCTTAGAGAAAACGCTGAAAAGTTCCAAGAAGATAACCAAGATCTACACGAAGAAGTGTTTAAATTACAAGAACAAGTAACGAAATTGGAACATGAATTAGAAGTCGCAGTAAAGCAGTCTGAACTATCTGACGCAGTGCCAAGGCAGAGATACGAAGAGCTGTTAAGAGAATTGAACGACATAAAGGATAGGAGAAATTCCAACCACGATCATTTGGATGAAGTCAATATCGACGATAACGCTAAAAGTGTTATCGAAAACCTGAAACGCGATATCAATGAATTAAAACATCAGCTATCTCTAAAAGAGACAGATTATCCTGATTTAGACAATCAAAAAATTATAAAATCGGATAAAGTTATGCAATTGTACAATAAATATGTAAATTTTGAGCTTCCTGTGGATTATGTAGGTGAAATTTCATCGCATGGTGAAAATATTGTAATGTACAAATTAGAATGTGTTTTTAAAACTATCCATTCTTTCAAAAAAGACATAGATTCATTGGAACATCGGCTGTCCGAAAAAACTTTGAATATTAACCATTTGCAAACACAAATAGATGATTTGACCAGCGAAAATGATTTTCTTACTACTGATATTCAACATTTTGAAAGAGAACTAAATGAAATGAAAGAAAATAATGACTTTCTAATATCAGAAATTGCCGCTTTAAAAAATACCTCTAAGCTAGAACCTATTATTGAGACGCACGAAGATAACTTGGCCAAATTAGAAACTGAGTTGGCAGATTGCAACAAAATAAACAAATCTTTTGAGTCTGAAATAAGACGAATCGAAAAGGAGCTTTATGATGTCAGAACAGAAAAAGTGATTTTGCAAGAAAGCATGAATGACCTGAAAAGTAAATACACAATAATGTTGACTGAGCTTGAGCTTTTCAAGAATCAAACAAAAGAAGTGGAGGAGTTAGAGCATACTGCAAGCACTGAACAATCCAAAAAGTTACAGACTAAAACAAATGAAATAGATGACCTGAAAAAGCGTCTCAATGTAGCCAACACCAAAAATGAACAAATTGCCATAGACATCCATATAGTTGAAAACGATAAAGTACTCCTGACAAAAGAAGTAGACGAGCTCAAAAATACATTAAAAGAAAAATCAAATGCGTACAAAGACTTAGAAATTATAAAATTTACGTTAGATCGTAAGTTGGAAGATCTTGAAAATAACTTAAACGCAGTAAATAGAAATAAAGATGCGATTGAGAATCAAAAATTACAATTAGAAGACTGGTTATTGATATTAGAAAGAGAAAAATTGGAACTTACCAACAAAGCTTCTACTAGTAATGATCGTGAAAGCTTACAAATTTCAGAAAAGTTAAACCACGCGTTACAAGACAATTCAACATTACTAGAAACAGTTAAAGGCTTGCAGTTAGAGATGTCGTCCTTAAAACAGGACATGAAACAAACCGTAAACGAGAATAGTGTGTTAAAAAACCAACTAGATGCTTCTAGTCAAACTTCCGCTTTATTAGAAAAATACACTAATGAGCTAAAAGCTAAATCAGCTCAAGAAGACTTTCTTAATAATGAAATTTTAGCAATGAAAGAGGAAAATAAAAACCTAATCGAAAATAAAGTTAAACTTGAAAATGAATTGACAAATACAGATGCAAAAATAGTGCATTTAGAACAAGAGTTTGATAAGCTGATCGCGGACCTTAATGATAAGGATACAGTGATAGATAATCTAAACTCTACAATTACAATCAAAGATGATTCCTTACAGACACTGACACAAAATGTGGACATCCTCAAATCAAGTATCGTAGATAAAAATAAAGAACTGGATACTTTGAAAAAAACCTTAGAAAGCTTGGAACATAAATTAAATGAATCTGGTGCAAATGTCAACCTTACTAGTGAAGAGTTAAAAAGGTTACATAAAGAAAAAGAAGATGTAACAAAACAATACTACATTTTAAACGATGAGATGGTAGGTAAAACCTCAGAGATATCTAATCTTACTATGCAGTTAGATGAATCAAAGAATACTGTTGCGAATCATGCAGCTATGTTAGATGCCAAAGATAAAGAAATTAAAGAACTTAATCAAACTATTGTAGAAATGACAGACAAATTGAAAGTAACCGAGAATATGAGTATACAGAATGATGAATACGCTAAAATATTCCATGAAAAAGAAACAATAGAAAGAGAATTGTCTGAAATTAAGGGTACATTGATTATCAAAGATAATGAATGTTCACAGCTTAAATATAAGTACGATCAGTTAGAAAAAGCCTGCCTCGAGTACAAAATGGCTATTGAAAATTCTACTGCTGAAAAAACTGAATTGATAAACCTGGTTAATTTGAAACACAATGAAAGTCTTCAATATCATAACGAAATACAACGATTAAATCACGTTATTTTGGAGCAAACGAATGAATACAAGAGAATCATAGAAGAAGAAAAACTTTTACATAATAAAACCGATAGTTGTGCAAATTGTGAGAACATCAAAATTATATTAAAAGAAAAAGATGATATAATAATGAACCTAACACACACTGGAGCCGACTACGATAGGGTAAAAACTGAATTGGATAATTGTAATGAATTTATCAGGGTATTGAATGAAAAATGTGATAATTTGGACAAGGCACTCCAAGTACAATTAGATACTGTTAAAAAATTGACGACAGAAAAATTACAGGTAAGTTTTTTCCTTATGAATAATACTTCCTATTTTCACTCATAAATAACTTACAATTTTTTATTACTTTTTGCCAAGTTATATTAAGTAAATTAATTATTTATTAATTGGTATTGTTTGTTAAGAAAATATAGCCAATAGGAATTAATTTTATGACTACAATATTGAACACATTACAATAGTATACCAGATTTCTTTAAGACAAATAACGATGACCTCTATGTATATATTTTGGTGTATGTTAATATCATAAATTGTTCAACAATGTTCTTAGAATTTGGGCTTAGTTTAAATGTAATAAATCGACACACTGAATATTATTTTCCACAGTTGTCAGAACAAGAACAGAATTCTACGCGAGAGTTGGAACGTTTGAGGCATCATTTGGTCGAGATGGAGGAGAGTTACACTCAAGAGTTGATGACGTCAGAGCAAAAGCTAACAGAGTGCCAGACAAGACTCCACCAGGTCGAAGACAGGGCCAAGCAGAATAGCACTGTGTACACAAGCAACAGGTGCGGATTTAAATTATTCTTATATCACTATTCGATTTTAATTTTAACATTATATAAATGTTAGAAAAATAAGTACAAAGATTTTGGGGTTAGAAAAAGAATTTCGAAAAATTATGATCTTGAGGCGGGAATCGAACCCGCGTCCGCTGCTATCCGGGCAGGTGCCTGACCTGCCCGGATAACCCCAAAATCTTTGTACTAATTTTTCTAACATTTATATAATGTTAAAATTAAAATCGAATAGTTTATAAAGCAAACCCAAGCTTAACCGAACGCACGATGTTTGTAAAAATATCTGCTTTGGAATGTTTGAAATTTATTTCTACATTGCGAGGGTACCCGTTGGCTTACAACGTGAAGTGTAAAGGTTAGAAGAATTTCGGCAAGTTAATTAGTGTCTTGGGTGGCCGAGCGGTCAGGCACCTGCCCGGATAGCAGCGGACGCGGGTTCGATTCCCGCCTCAAGATCATAATTTTTCGAAACTCTTCAGCTTTATAATATTAGTATACGTAGATAGGTTTTTCAGAACTAGACCTATTAATCAATTATTTTCCTAGAAAAAAATATGTATACTGTGTTAGCCTTACCCGATTAATTTCTTTTTTTACTTTTATTTTGTCTAAGGCTTTTATAGCGACCAACAATATAAATGAATAAACCAGCCAAACCATAACATAAAAGTATAAATTAAACTAATTTCCAGCATACGAGCCAACCAGGAGGTGGAAACATTGAGGAATCAAATCAAACTGCTGGAGAAGCAGCGGGAAGATGTCCAAGTGAAACTGAGCGAGGCAGAGGACACGCGAAGCAGAAGCGAAGCGGCACTGACCAACCTTCAAGTGGTTTTGGAACAATTCCAACTAGGTAAAGTTTGTTCAAAAGATTGTCCAATGGATGAAAATATTTGGCGTAGATCTCACGTTGTTCGTTTTTCCCATATTGTCTATCGTCAGGATCACTTTATTTAAAAATCACACGATATAATCCTAAATAATGTTAAATAAACCTGTAACAAATTAAATATACATCTTTATTAATAAGAGAAATATTTCGAAAAAGAAGAAGTCAGAATAATTAAAAAAAATTAAGTCCTCATGCGAAAATCTATTACCGAATTACCAATATATAAATAAATTTCTAACATCCCAAGCAGATATTAGTAAAATACACCGCGCATTGGGCTTCGTTTTAGTTTGTTTTTAATTGACCAAAATGATTTTTTATTTTTCTAAGATTTGAAAATCACATAACACTCACAATATAAGTTTAGGCTCTTTAACCGAAAATGGTCATTTCAGATAAAGAACGCGATATACATTCGGCCACAGAAAAGATAAGAAACAAACTGGCCGACCAGAAAAAAGAGAATCAAAGCCTTCTAGAGGAAATAGCCAGGCTCAATTGTAAACTTGAAGAGTCAGTAGCTGGTCTCCAAGCTGCTTCCAGATTAGGTGATCAGGTGGAGACGAAGGCTGCTCAGATCATCGATTTAAAGGAGCAAGGTAAGTTTTATGCACGCTTCAACAACGTCCAAGACATAGATATATTTTAATCTAGTTGTAAATAGTATTTAGGTCTAGGAAGTTTCTTATGGTAATTAATCTACTTACTTGCATTATAATTTAATTTAATACCATGCCATAGAACATCTAGGTAATATTATTTATGTTCTGTTTCTGAAAGCTTACATAGAAGCAATAATGTCATTATTATTTTTTATTAGGTAGTTTTGGTTATTTCAAATAAATGTTAAGTGTAACATCACATTCAAGTAAATACTACATAAATTTTAATACTAATAAATAAGAAATCTCGCTTTTAATTGTGTATCCTTAAATAATTTACTTACTCTAATTTGAAAATATTGACATACTATTTTAGGTGAATGATTTATGCATGTCAATATGTATAAACTCATCAAGTACCATTGTTAAAGTTTGTATTTATATTGATATCATTTAGGTTTGTGCTTAAATAACTCGTTTGTATTGTTCACCTGCGGTGGAGTGACTAAATATCAGCTGGTAATTCTGGGATATCGTAAAGCCCAGATTGCCAGATGGTATACAGTTACCCACTGAACTATCATCTATGAAACATAATCAAAATTAACACACACCGTAAGTTTTATTAAAGTTTTATTAAAGCTTCAATTATGTTGTGTTTTGTCAAAAATTTCAGCTTCCGTGTGTGTTCAGTTAGCATGCATTTCATTTAGTGTTTTGTTTAGTATATTTTATTATCAAATAGAAAATATCTCGAAGGCATTAATAATACTCTTTATGCTGTGGATTAGAATAGAACATTTTTGATATTTTCGGTGCAATTTATATAACGGTAAAATGTATAAAATGTAGTGCATTGAAAGCGGCTAAATAATAACTATATCAAAACATGGCTAGCTATGGAATCAAAGTAATGAAGGTGAGTGTATCGCAATTATATAGCATCTATTGAATCCTTGGATGAAATATAATGATCCTAATCGTAATATGTATTTAAATATACCTACCGGGTGACGTTTTATTCAGATGGAAAAACATATACTGTAACAAAGTTGAAGATTTGGAAGGGCACATCTTAAATGTTAAATTAGTTTATTTTCAACAATAAGAAAACCAAGAAAGTCCGTTTAAATTATTTCTCATAAATATCCGGCTCATGAAACCAGGTGTTTTCTGATATTATTCGATGTATGACTACAAAGATGTCACGTTTTGTGATCTATTGTAGTACGAATGTTTTTTTTTACGAATTTGAATAAATTCTTATTCAGTAATTTTATTTATATAATATTGATATCTTGATCTATACTTTAATCGAGCTTACTCTCGGAATGAAATGTCAGCCAGTAGTATATATTCTGCAAATTAAATTGCAATATTTAAATCAAATATCATGAAGTAGGTGCATTTAGAATCGTCATTAGTCTTCTATAATTAATTAAGCTTAAGCAACAGAATGTCACCCAAGATACAAGCTTCTGCCTGCTTCGGTCTAATCTCATTTGGTAACTGTGAGGCATATCACGCCGTGGCAGCGCGCTGTCAAAGTATTTGATCAAGGTCACTGGCACTGCGTCAGTTTGACAGCGAGCGTGGCACGTTCTACTCAGATTACCATATGGGGTTTGATTGAGGTATTTGGCTTCACGTCGTGACGTCCCTGTGTTTATATTTAGCGGCTTCAGGTTGTTACTTGTGAATGTTCAACTTCGCATATTTAGCGCTTTCTTTAAATACGCGAGGTCATTATCCATTTCGCACGCGCAGATTATGTTATGCGGCACATTTTGTTATTGTTTGTGTTTGTTTTGCTGCATTGAAGGGTAAAAGTAAATTTCCACCTATTACTACGGGACCACCACTTCGAAACCAAATACGATTTTTTAGAAAAAAAAAATCCTTTCCCCATACTAAACCGAGAACCAGCTGACATCAGTTTGTATGGGGAAGTGTTTTTTTTTTGAGATTTTGTTGTTGGTCTCTTAGTAAAAGTTGTTCAGATTGACGGTCCTAATAACCCCTATAAATGATAATGTGTTGTTTTTCAATACATACTTCTCAATGCAGCAAGATGTTTCGTTTTCCGCATTTTATCTTATGCCAGTGTAGAAACTAGAAGAATCATCGAGATAGCCACATTGCTTCTGAGTATTACTTCAGGTACTGGTAGAATTACTAAATAAGGAACGACAAACCTTTGCTAGTCTCCACTTGCAAACAGTACACAGTTTGATTCGCTAATGTATAAAATGTGACGTAACAATTGGTTGTCAAAATTGAGTACTGTCACACCTCACTATGGATATACGCTGTGAGTATTACCAAATACAAAATCAGTACCAATAATTAAAATCAGGACTTCATTTTAATTATTAATGAATTCTGGTTCAGGAATTGCTTACGACTGGCTTTCTGACATATATCATAGTCGCAAAATTTATATTACTACTAAATATACTCTCACTGATATGACTAATAACAATTTTATGAAAGACTTGATGATGTATTAATAAATAGTGAAAATATTTTTTCACATGCCAGTAATGTTATATGTTAGCAAATCATTGCCGATAACGCAACGGACAGGGTAAAAGTTTGCCGTTCCCATCCCAGTGGCTGAATAATACTTTGAGGTCGTGTGTGCGAATTCATCGAACATCGCTGTCGAAGTAGTTTGAGCATGGTAAGACGAGACTGTAGTTAAGACATTTGTTGCCTTCACATATTTAAGTAAGAGTTTATTGAAGTTATTTCGGGATGAAGCCACTTTTTATGGATTCCTTGTTTTTTTTTTTAATAATTCGTATTAAGAATTACCTTGATTCGTATTAAGAATTGTATTGACAACTAATGGTTCTAGTTCAAAATGTAGTGGTCAAACTTTAAACAATTGATGGATATTTTAAATAATTTTACAAAAAGGTTCACTGCTTAGTATCTTTAATTATTTTAATACCATTACAATTATTGACAAAACATTATTGGAAGGCCTACATTTAGCAAACACAGCAGCAAGATTAAAATGATTTGTCATGTATTATGCTATATGGTATTCCATTAAATTTAGTAGAAATAAGAAGCTGTTTCTGTTTATTTTAGTAATTGTTTGTATAATTGGCTTAATTTTTGTTTCTTTTTCAATCCATAACCAGTGAAAACTCTACAAATATCAGTCACAGCTGCGGAGGAAAGGTACTACAACGCCATATCGAACCAGCAAGACAAAGTGGACAAAAACTTGGTGAAGAACCTGGTGATCAATTACGTCGTCAACGGCACAGCTAACAGTCATAACAGGTAAATGAAACACTTGTCAATACCGTGCGATGACGGCAGAGTGGAATACAATTGTCACCACCCTAAATCTCTCCCGTGGGTGTAGTACAAGGCGACTAAGGATAAAACAGTGATGAGGAATTGGCAACAGCATTCCTCTTATAGCACCTAGCAATGTGCTGCGACTTTTGTGCCCGATAAATGGCAATAGGCTCGCCACCTATTAGATGCGACCTATTATAATTGGTGAATCGTGGGTGCTAATTCACCTAAGCCTTCCCCTAGGGGATATATGCGTGATTTATGTATGTATGCATGTATGTTGTCATATACAGGATTTAACAGAAAGATGTAAGTGATAACTAAAGAGGTTGCCCAAATCCATCAAACCATCAAACTGAACGACTTTCACTATAAGACAGCAGCAGAGCAATGGGCAGCAGCTGTCCTCTTATACCACCCAGCAATATACTGCGATTTGCGTGCTCGAGAAAACTGGTTTTTGTAAGGTATGTGCCCCAGCAATTGGGACATTAAAAAAGGCTGGTAAAGAGATGATGATGATGATGAGACAATTGCTGTCTTGTACCACGGCAAACTTGCAATATTAGCTTTTGTTTTGTATTAGTTTTGAGTTTGTTGTTGTAATTTTGTAATTTACCGGAATATAACCAATATTTTGTCAGATTCCGCGTGAATTATTTGTCAGTCTTGAAGTCATGGACCCTTTTCTTTCTCTCTTTCCAGAACTCAAGTCCTCAGAGTCCTGTCTACAGTCCTAGACTTCAACCAGCAGGAGTGCGAAAAGCTGGGCCTAGTCCGCGCGCCCAACACGCCGGACAGCCTGGCGGCGGAGTTCGTCAAGTTCCTCCAGAACGAGTCGAGGCCTAGGGCCGCCTTGCCCAACATGATGGGCCTGGCCCAGACTACGAGTCGAAGTACCACACCCACTTCTCGCAAGAGCTCGACTACTATTGGTGAGTTTTTTTAGCACAAACGAGGACTATTCGGTCAGGTATAGGTAGGACTTGAAAAATATGTTCCTCTAGCTCTCCTAGCACGGGGACAAGTCTCTCTCCGCCGCTTGACAGTGTTTGTCTCGGTATTTAGTGGGAGTTTGAGCGAGAGGAAAAGATTTTCTGAGTTTTTTTAGCTCAAACAAGGACTATACGGTCTCTGGTTGGTGGTAGGACTTCTTTGAAGTCCGCCTGGCTAGCTACCACCATCTTATCAAAAATCTGTCGCCATAATAATAATGTTAACATAATAATAATGATTTTTCACAGTTCAAAGCGATAAATTGAAAAAGGGCCAGGTCAAGAGTACCCGAAACCGACGGGCATGCATAAAGAGATTGATGAGATTGGATGAAGCGAAAGAAGTATGTAAGGATCGTAGCAAGTGGAAGGAAGTGATCTCTGCCTACAACTGTGGAAGAAAGGCGTGACATCTATGTATGCAAAGCGATAAATAGCTATATCATATAGCCTATATGGCTTATACATATAGATATAGCCATTTATCGCTTTGAACTGCCTACCCAATGATTTTTGTAAGTTCCATACGACAAATCATATCGTGTTTTGGTGTTCAAGCTAGACGGGCTGGGTTGATCTAAAACAGTTCTCAAAAAAGGTGTAACACGTTATTGTGCAAAGGACCTATTCATTGTTCTTCCAAAGACTAATCCATTGTTCTTAATGCCATCATCATCATCTTCCCCAGGTCCGAATCCCTTCGAGTTCGGCCACAAGAGGAACCCGTCCACCGGCTCCAACAACCTGCTCTTCCAGAACCTGGACAACTTAGAAACCAGCTCTCAAAGATCGAGGGACTCGGACCAGCCGAGGGTCGTGACTCAAATGGATACTGGGGTCAACCAAACTAGGAGTACGGAGAGCGCTATTCTGAAACATGTGCTGAAAGATATGTGATCAGTTTAGATATGTGTCAGGGTCCCTTGACGAATCGTAGCCGACCGAGTTTCACATGCACTGTGTCTGGAAGAGCATAGTCATCAGAGGCGGCCGGTTGGCTATTCTTATTATTTGACACTAACTGTAACACTCAGAGACGTTAATTAAAAGTTAAAATAGCCTTGGAAATTTAAAAAAGCCAATCAACTTCTTAGGGACCGTCTATTAATTATGTGATGTTTTTTTTTATCATTTTTAACGTTATATTTAAGTTTATATGTGATGCACATTGTCTGTCCTCAGACCATGGATTAGAAGACTTTCTTCAACGCTAAAAACTGGATAAGCATCGTTTTCGGATCATTTCCGAAAAGCGGCAACTAGTGTAAAGGTGCACTATTAGCCGCTTTTCGGTTTAAAAATCGCGCGTTTGATGATTAAATAAATACACGTGATATCTACCCCCCCCCCCCCCTTTGATATTTCGTGATTATTGCCGAAAGAACCCTCCCCCCCCCTAAATTTTCGGAGCCTCACGTTATTAGTGGACGATCCTTTATCATCTGTAATTCTGACGCCATCTTGATGAACTTTAACAGCTGTCATGTATTCAGTATTTTGTTCTTTAATTATAAGTTAATACGGTCAACGGCACTTCAGACTACCAAAAACTGTCGAATAAAAAGTCATAAAGTCGCCATGACAAAATTTTACATTTTTTGGTAACCTGACGTACTGTACGTACATATTATCGTTAATATTATTAATAATTTAATATATTTGAAATTGTAATATATTGTTAAAATATTGAGCATTACTATTTTGTGTCTGACGAATAGTCAGTAGAGTTAATCTCGACAGGCAATACAACATTATTGTAAAAATTATCAACTTTCAAATGTTTAGTGTAAAGTGGACAATTTATTGGCAATATTTGTTTTGAGCAACTGTCATGCATGGTTGACGGTAATGTTTCCCTATGATAATGATTAAATTGTAGATTTTGTATCATAAAATAAAATACATGTTTAAAATTAGTATTTCATGTCGTAGCTTTTGTATATAAAATTGTGTTTATTGTTTTAGTCAGAAATCTGTCTTAACCGGGGACTGAATTTAATTTTCATTTTCATGCTCAGTTATACTGCATTTACCACTTAGTTGTTTTTGTGTAAAGATCAGTTGCGTTTTTCTGACAACACACAAAATTATGCGGGTACTCCTCACAAATTACAGGTGCTACCATCTTAATAGATGACGATAAAGCGCCTTCTTCACAACAAGCCGAAGAATAGGTATCGAGAGTTGTATATGACAGCTGTAGGCCTAGCACGAGACGTGGACAAAATCTCTCTCCACCACTAGACATTGTTTTGTCTCTGGATTTAATTGGAGTTAGAGCGAGGGAAACATCATATTCTTTCCCCTGTTGAGATTTTGTCCACGTCCTGTGCTACGGGGACTAAAGATTGTTATCCCTTGGTACAGTTAAAACGACGTCGGTACACACAATCTGACCAACAACGCCATTTTTTAAGATTAATTTTAATGAGTACTTAATGTCAAAGACTGACAATTGAAAACTACATAGCCGCTATTCTTGCCGGGTCTATGGTCTAGATTTGAATGATTTTTTGGGCATAAAGTAGGTACTCATTAAAGTTAATCGCCGTCTCTGCGTGCGGCAGTTGGTGTTTGAAGGAAGGCATTCTTAGTAAAAGTATCCAGTAGTGATTGTTGGCAGTTGGCAGAATTGTCAGATTTGACAGAGGCCATTCATACAAAAAGATACAGAGAAAGAACAGCCTTTTTCTAATAGTATTATGTGGGTTTGTGGAAATTATGTTGCTCGTATAAGGAAACTAAATGAAACTGCTATCAAATAGGTAGGTCATTTCTACTCTATCTTATGCACTTGCCATTTCAAGTAATGCCCTATTTCATGATAATAATAATAATAATAATAATAAAATCATTTAATGCCCACAACATATTGCACACACGCATAAGTTACACGTTATAAGCATGTTTTTGAGTTCTGCCGTTTCTGTATTCAATATTTTTTTAAAATAATTATTACATTATTTTAATATCTATTATAAATTATATTATGTAATTATCATCATTATTAATTTATCAATATAATTAGTTTTATCATTAATGAGTTGGTTTATTTCAACAATAAACTGCCTACAAATAATTGTGATCCAATAACTTTACTTACGCGTCATTATGAGTATTTGTCTGTTTAAGGATGCTTTGTACAGATGTCGTCTTTATAAACGTAGTATTAAATACGTAGCTTTAGCAGTTTTTAACTCTTTATAGGTCTATGGTACAATTGTGGCCACCATAATTTGGACTTTAATAATTTGCAATAAGGTTGAAAACAAAAAAATGCAGCATTGTTCTGTAAAGGGTTAATAATTAAGGTCATATAATCTATTCGATTTTAATTTTAACATTATATAAATGTTAGAAAAATCAGTACTTTTTCTAACCCCAAAATCTTTGTAATATAATCTATTATGCGCCGTTACGTATTTGTTTAGCTTTACAGTTAAATATAGTAAGGAACTCAAAACAACAACATAAAATGTATGATTTGATTTTTTAGGAACATCTTATATAAATGTTAGAAAATAAATTCCAAAGAAAATAAATGTAGCAGCAAACAAATTTCAAATTTAAAACAGCCTTTGAACCCAAAGGAAGATCACTGGAAGAATGCAAAATCCTCATGTAAGAACAATTTTGCCGTCATTGTCAAATGAACCATATCACCATTGCCTACAGTACAAAATCGCAGCCATATTGTGGCGATTTTGTGCTACCCGACGCTTACTTCAATGATATGATTTTGTAATTTAGGTTTTTGTGATATGATTACTACTTAGGCATCCTTAAGGGCGCAAGGAACGAGGTTGGAGAGATTATTTCCTATTTTCAGAATCATCTTATACACGATATTGAACGTTTTAGCCAGTATACCCTACCCGTGCTAGGTCACCTTCCCCTAAATCTAAACAATATTCTAACAGTAATATTCGAAATGTTCAGAATGTAAATCCAAAGAATATTGGGGTTAGAAAAGGTTCGAAAAACTATAGTCGAAGCGAAAACTATAGCGAGAATCGAATCCGCGTCCCCTGCGATCCGGGCAGATTATTAAACCACTGTGCCAACCAAGACATAATTTTTTGAAACTTCTAACCGCAATATTCTTTTACACGAATTTTTCTAACATTTATGTATATAATGTTATGTAGCAATCAAAGTCCAATTGATGTCATCATCTTGACAAAACTAAATCAACAAACACTTATCAGCAATCGAGTTATTTATAGATTGCTGATAAGTGTTGGTTGATTTATTTAACCTAACTCGATTGCTGATAATAGCTATATTGCAATGCACTGCTTACGGCTATAGCAGCCATCCTGAATTTTTAGGCAGTACGGATTTTGTGCCAAATTCATACAAGATCATTCGTTCAAAACTATCGCTGATAGTTTAGGTACATTTCGTGCGAAATGACAGCATGACGTCATAAACTATAGCTTTTGCTTTAGCAATCGAGTTAGGCGGTAGGCCCCCCGGTCCAATTTACCCCGCTTTTCCTTAAGTATAACTGTTCGATTCCTATTTTATATTTGACTACAAAGTATAAATAGTATAAATAGCCCTTCTTGACAAATGGCCAATCTATTCTAATGACTAGAATAGAAATGTATGAAACTGACGTATTACAGAGAAAACAATAATATGATGACCATCTGTACGCATGCTCTACCGAATAATCTCTACCTATACTCCAGCCATTGTAATGAGATACAAAATGTAAACAATCTTGATCTTTCTTTTAATAGAAATTACCAAAATAAAAATGTGTAATCCATATTTTTCAAAGTCGCTAATCGTTGTGATCTTCTAAGATGGAAGGTGCATTTTTTTCCAACTGTATTATAACATTACACCTTTCTTATTTTTAAATGCGTTTCGTGGATAAAGAAGCATATCAAAACTGTTTACATTTTGTATCTCGTTATAGTGACTGGAGTATAGTCTCTATAATTTTGTGACACTCCTCTCTACTTCTATACTTGTCTGGGGTTAATATGTTTAAAAGGTTGTCAATTTGGGACCAAAACCATTTGTGACGAAAAGGTGGCCACCGTCATGTCAAATGTAAAAGAAGTTGTCAAACATGCAACATTGACATTAAAATTGTATTCATTTGAATAGATTGCCACACTGTCTAGAGGGTAGGGACCTGCATGTAATGATTGTTCAACCTACGAACCGAAAGTGCCACCGTTGTATGATATTAATATAAAAATGCTTTTATTTTAATTTTACCATTTAATTTAATGAATTTGTAAATGATTTGTGAATACTGTTAATAGTTATTATAATTACATTAGCTACTGCATTGTTTTTTTTTTAAATAAAATTGTAATGTTGGTTGCAATTAGGAAGTTGTTTAATTTTTGGAGTACCTAGTACCTACCTTTTCCCCGATTGCCACCATACTCATCTCTTCCGGGGGTGTCGTTCAAGGCGCCTTACCCCCGAATACAGAAACGCTACTCATAGTTCGAGACCTGCTTAATAAGACTTAAGTATTGTCAAAATTGACGTTTTATCTTTAGTTTTAACTTTACAAGCAGTACTCAACATTTGAGTAACGTTTCTGTATTCGGGGGAATACCTGTCAGAATTTGTGTGGAAAAAATTAAATTTTGACAATACTTTTTTTTTTTTTTTTTTTTCTATTTATTAGGGATAACAAACAGTTGTACAATGTATATTTTTACAATGAAGGTTTACATTAATACATATGAAATAATCATACAACCAGCACCGTTATCCACGGATTGATATGAAAGAAAGTATAAAACTATAATACCTTAGTAACAGTAACAGATAGCAACACAAAATTGTAATTTTATGTTCAAGCCATAGTGTGAACTAATTACCTTGATACTCTTAATTATATGTACTAATTAAATATGTTTGTATATAGAATTATGTGTATATTAAATTTATATGTATAGTCAAGTTTAAGTTTAAGTTTATCCATCATAGTAAAAGGTACATAAGTGCAACATACACTCGTACCAACCACCACGTACAAAAGTAACAATACATGTCTTATAATCCAGATTTCCGATTCACTCACACCCGCGAAAGCACATCCAGCACTTCTCTTCTGTATGAATTAGTTGTCAGAGCAAATATGTCAAGTTCATAGAAATTAATATTGTATGACGATAAAATTCTGAACAGTGGAGAGCGGCGACCTGCGTTACTATTTAAGTTTTACTTAAATGTTTAAGTTTATTATTTAAGTTATTGTTTTGTAATTGTATCCACTTGTTATGTTAATTAGTAATTGAAAATATTTGTGTATATTTAAATTTTAGATAGAAATATGTATTTACATTTTTTTTCCAAAGGGGGGGTGTATATGTAGCGACATCACAGCATGTCCTACATTAATGCACGTAGTAGGATTCATCACATTTGTAAGTTAAATTTAGACACGCACTATATTACTATATAAGCCCATATTTGTATCTTTAATAAACAGACTTAATTACTACATCAAGTCGCGTTATACTTCTTGCCCCTGGCAATACTTAAATGTTAAGAAGGACCCAAACTTTGAGTACCGTTTCTGTATTCGGGGGTATGGGTTGTAACAACAATGAGCAATGGGCAGCATCGTTCCCCTTATACCAACTACAATAGGCTCGCCACCTATTACATGGGGCTTAATTTAATTGGCGAAAAGTGGGTGTTCATTTTACTATTTTTTCTCTACCTACCCCTTCGGGGATATAGTCGTGTTTTATGCATGTATAAAGGGCCTAAAAGTACCTCAGGCGACAGCACGGCTGACTACATGAAACTGTCAAATGTGTCCAGTTGATCTTGAACCTGGTTTGGCGAAACCGTAGATTCGGTTGAAAAAAATTTATACATGTAGGTACCCACTGTACCTACTCATTAAGGTCGATATTGGTTATTAATTACATTGTCAGGCAGACAACCGGCTGTTAAACCTAAGCCAAAACCGCACTGTGGATTGGAATGTTGTCATTCCAATCACTCTCTCCGTTCATCGGTCTCAGGACAACTATGTCGTCGTCAACCATCAAAAGAGACGGAACGGACCACCGCTCCATCACTTTTCTATACATTCATTCATCACTAGCACCTTTCCGGTATGATGGATGATATGAATCAAAGGGAGTCGAATCTTATGACGTCTAATCGAAATGAATGGAAGAGGAAACATACTGCGCTGAATGACCCCAGATAGATAGATGGAAACAGGGCAGGGAGAAGAAGAATTACATACATACTAAATCTCTCCCATCTGTGGTTGAGGGTTGCAGATGAAGCTCGATTCCATCTGCCCTATCGTCAGTTACCAGGTGCCGGTGAGAGGAAGGTCAAGAGCTTCCCTGTCTAGCTTAAAAAATGGTTATGATGGTAGAAACACATTTTTGAAACACGATGCGACCCTTGTAACGTGACGCGTGTTGAGTCGAATCAAATGTATTGGTTTTCTATAACCAGAATCACACTATGAACATCCGACGCGACACCGGATTGTTCGGTGTCTACACGTCGAGTCGCGTCGAGTTTCAAAAATGTGTCGGGGTTATTAATTTTAATTACATATCATTTTATGGCCACGAGTGGGAAGGGTTCCCATCACGGTATTAGGCTAGTTCAGGAGCGGCTTCCGAACACCGGCCAATTACCCTTAATGTTTCAGCGAAATGAGTTTACATGGTACGGGAATGAATAAGCCTGAATTGAATAATTGAATAAGCCTCTAAGGCTACATCATAAAGATATAGCCATTTATCGCTTTTAACTGCCGAAAATCCGATGATTGTTGTAAGTTTAATGCGATAAATGGCTATATCATGTTTCGGTGGTCATGCTAGCTGGGCTCGGGTATTGTAAGTTTCGACTAAGGGAGATTGTCTGGTGTAGAACGGTCGGTGTAAAGGAAATCTACCAACAACAGCATACCCCTAACAGGGTTGGTTTCAGGCAGGCGGCCGGCTGTAAAACCTGACGGCGCAGTGGTTAGTACCGTACCTACTTGCTTGCAATTGCGCAAACTAAGCAATACAAACTTGCGTGTCCAGTATAATAATAGGTTCAGAACGCTGAAGGGCTTCCGCGTTTCTGTAGCGCGTCGGGCATGTTTGCAGAGGCGCACATTGATGGCTTTCATGACATTATCGGGAAGCGGTGGGCTTCAGAAACATCTTCGTGGCAGCTCTACCATCATTCTGAGCACTGTGCGGTGAACTAGCACCCACGTTTTGCCAAATATGCCAAGTCCCATGTAATTGGTGGCGAGCCTATTGGCATTTATGGGGCACAAAAAGTCGCAGTACATTGCTAGCCTAGGTGGAATAAGAGGAACGCTGCTGCCCATTCCTAATCATATTCAAATTTATCCTTAGTCGCCTTGTACGACACCCACGGTAAAGATTTGGGGCGGTGACAATTGTATTCTACTCTGCCGTCACCACGCGGCATTAAAATATTAATCGTTAAATACCTTCCGATCTGAAGCATTCTTCATTTTGCCGCTCTTGGTATAAATGTACTACTATAATAGAATACGTTGCAAGTAGTGTGGTGTAAAGGCACCCTCAGTATTGCAGACTGCCGTAATGTGCACCGGCCGTGAACCACCCGACGAGCCCAGGCTTCGTACAATATGGCCATTCGTACATACAAACCTAAATCACGCCTATATCTCCGACGGGGTAGGCAGAGGTGAAATAACACCCATGTTACGCCAAATATTAGGACCCATGTGAGTAGTATAGGGCAAGCCTATTGCCATGTATTGGGCTCGTAAATCCTAGTATATTACTAGGTGGTATAAGAGGAATGCTGCTGCCCATTACTCATCGCTGTCTTTACCCTTGTACTGCACTCACGGGAGAGATTTGGGGTGGTGACAATTGTATTCTACTCTGCCGTCACCACACGGCATCTTATTCATTTCATTTTACATTTATTTTCAATAGTCTTTGTTCCGTGCCCGATAGATCAATAGGCTCGCCATCTAAGTATTACATTGGATCTATATTAATTGGCCAAAACAGGGTGTTTAATTTACCTTGCATACCCCTTCGGAGATTTATAATTATGTATTATGTAATAGCGCCGCGTGGTGACGGCAGAGTAGAATACAATTGTCACCACCCCAAATCTTTCCCGTGGGTGTCGTACAAGGCGACTAAGGATAAATCTGAATATGATTAGGAATGGGCAGCAGCGTTCCTCTTATACCACTTAGGCTAGCAATGTACTACGACTTTTGTGCCCGATAAATGGCAATAGGCTCGCCACCTATTACATGGGACCTAACATAATTGGCGAAACGTGGGTGCTAGTTCACCTCTGCCTACCCCTTCGGGAATATAGGCGTGATTTATGTATGTATGTATGTATCTATTATGTAATAGGGGCGTGCCTATTGCCATCTGACATCTGGTTAGACGCAAAGCACAAAGTTAAAGGAGAACATTTGACATACTGTAATGGCTCTCGTGCTATTGACTGTACTTGGTTCAAGGTGAAGAATGAACATAATGATATTCAAATTACTGTTTCATATATTTCGTGGTTGAACCAAGGTCCGGTCACTTCTGAGGATATAGGTTACGTCACGTCATGGAGACAGTTTTTTTGACTTACAGCCGTACTAATCACCGAATACAGAAACGCTGATCAAAGTTTGACTATCGCACCCAGGGACGTCATATAACGTTAATGAGTACTTAAAGTAGAAAAATTACAATTTAAAACTAGTCGTTATTCTTGCCGGGTCTATGGACTAGATTTGAATGAAAATTTTTGACATTAAATACTCATTAAAGTTAATTGACGTCTCTGAGTGCGGCAGTAATAAGTCTTGCTCAACATTACAAAAATGTCGTTTTTGCATACAAATTCTGACAGGTAATGTCCACTTAACTTTTTAAGCAGTGCCCCAAATTTGATAAGCGTTTCTGTATTCGCGGGTTAGAGACGTTAATTAAAATTCTAAACTAGTCGTTATTCTTGCCGGGTCTAGTTTCGATTGGCGTATTTTTGTATTAAGTACTCATTAAAGTTAATTGACGCCTCTGAGTGCGGCAGATAGATTTTATACAGTAACCGCGTAGGATAATGTCTTTCAAACACCAACTGTATTATATTTGCATACAAACATTAACCATGCCTAGTTATCCCCGGAGGGGAAAAACGGGTTAACACAAACGTTTCTTAGATAGGTGGCGAGTCTGTAGATCCGCCCCCATAATTACATGGGATAGAACATAGTAGATATATGAGGGTGAAAATATTTCTCGGGTCAGTGGTGACGGCAGAGGAGAATACACTTGTCACCAGCCCATCTCTCCCGTGGGTGTCGTACAAGGCGACTAAGGGTAACACAGCGATAAGCAATTAAATGAGCAGCAGAACCAAACTTAGTTGGCGAAAAGTGAGTGTTTAATGCACCTCTACCTACCCCTTCGGGGATATAGGCGAGATGTATGTATTTTGTAAGAAAGAAAGATAAGAAAGAAAGAAAGAAAGTGCCGTGTGGTGACGGCAGAGTAGAATACAATTGTCACCACCCCAAATCTCTCCCGTGGGTGTCGTACAAGGCGACTAAGGATAAATCAGTGATGAGGAATGGGCAGCAGCGTTCCTCTTATACCACCTACCAATAGCAATGCACTGCGACTTTTGTGCCCGATAAATGGCAATAGGCTCGCCACCTATTACATGGGACCTAACATAATTGGCGAAACGTGGGTGCTAGTTCACCTCTGCATACCCCTTCAGGGATATAGGCGTGATTTATGTATGTATGTATGTAGAAAAATATTGCCGTTAACTTGTAGTACCTATTGCCAAAATAATTGTCAATTTTTAATGAAACCTTAATGAGGCCAAATATAGATAATGTAAGTCGACTTAGAGTATTTTGGGTTGGCACGGAAGTGGGTTCATTGTCATCACCAGCCCTAGAGGCCTAGAAAAAGTAACATACCGACAAAGATAATGAAGTTCGATAAAGCAAAATGTATGGGATTTGACGTAAGTCGTCGTGAAATCAGGTGACCAAAATCGTCTCCGTAAGTTCCTAGGTATGTTGGTTGCGCAAACTAAGACGCTGTAGATACCAAAGTAATACGGCCGATCGTCATGAGCTTCGACACGTTATCGTTATGAAACGATTGCCACTTGGCTGCGGGCCCTAATGTCCCCAACGATCATCCAACGACCGGCCTTAGCGAACATTGCTTCTTTTACACAATCGCAGGCCGAGAGCATAGCGTCTCCTATCGGCTGCTGAATGATAGGTGGTTGAATGTGGAATAACCCAATAAAAGCCTAATTTTGTTAACATTAATAATTGTTAACAAAAGATTAACCGTACCAAAAATGACAGCAACCGCATAGTAATTAGATCTTTATTGCAGACAAATACAGGCCTCAAGCCTATTGTTTTGTGACGTGCAGTTGAAAACATAATTAATGCAGAGCCCAGCGAAATTTCTGAGCGCAAGTGGCAAATTACAATGTAATTTCTATTTCCATCTAGTCTGGCCAATTACATTTGCAATGGTACTTAATTATTTACATACATAAATCACGCATATACCCCCGAAGGGGTAGGCAGAGGTGATTTAACACCCACTTTTCGCCAGTTAAGTTAGGTCTTGTTTTTTGTTTGGTTTTGTGTGAAACCCTACAGCGGTACAAAAACCCTACGGCTCTCTAAAAATATTCTCTGACCTTTAATTTAAGCAGATTTTGTAATTCTGTAGTAAAATTGTTAAATTGGCTAATTTTTATGCTTTTTATCCTGATTAATCTTGACCCCATCTTGGCGTGTCGAGCCTATTGCCATATATCGGGCACATAAATCGCAGTATATTGTTAGGTGGTATGAGCTGCCCATTACTCATCCCTGTCTTTACCCTTTGAAGTAGGTACGACACCCACGGGAGAAATGGGGGTGGTGACAATTGTATTCTGCTCGGCCGTCACCACAGGGCACTTAATTATTTCTTTGCCAAAGAAATATTTTGATGGCCGGTTTGGTAGAACGGTCAGAGCGCTGGCTATCGGGTAAGACTACCTAAAAAAACCTTTTTTAAGCAACAACGAAACAAAATAGCTTATTTTTTATTATTTTAGACAGGAAAGCTCTTGATCTTCATCTCAGCTGATGGTAAGTGACGATGAGGGCCGAAGATGGTGTCGTGCTTCATCTGGCCCCCCACAACCACAACCACAGAGGGACTGGCTATCTTATCACAACTGTCGGAACACAACAATGCTGTTAACTTTATTATTATGGCGACAGTTTTTCATAAGATGGTGGGTACACAATTTGTGGTTAGTAAAAGTTCGAAAAATTATAGTCTTGATGCGGGAATCGAACCCGCGTCCTCTCGCATTCCGGCAAGATGCCTTTAGCACTCGACCAATCGAGATGGTGGTAGCTAGCCGGGCGGACTCAAAAAAGGTCCTCCCATTAACCATAATTGGCCTATTTGGAGTAGCTAGATAGGATATTCATATAATGCCGTGTGGTGACGGCAGAGTAGAATACAATTGTCACCACCCCAAATCTCTCCCGTGGGTGTCGTACAAGGCGACTAAGGATAAATCGGTGATGAGGAATGGCCAGCAGCGTTCCTCTTATACCATCTAGCTTTGTACCTACTGCGACTTTTGTGCCCGATAAATGGCAATAGGCTCGCCACCTATTACATGGGACTTAACATAACTGGCGAAACGTGGGTGCATTTCATACATACATAGATAAATCACGCATACCTATATCCCCGAAGGGGTAGGCAGAGGTGAACTAGCACCCATGTTTCGCTAATTATGTTAGGTCCCATGTAATAGGTGGCGAGCCTATTGCCATTTATCGGGCACAAAAGTCGCAGTACATTGCTAGGTGGTATAAGAGGAACGCTGCTGCCCATTCCTCATCACTAATTTATCCTTAGTCTCCTTGTACGACACCCACGGGAGAGATTTAGGGTGGTGACAATTGTATTCTACTTTGCCGTCACCACACGGCAAAAATGATTTAATAACAAAAAATCTTTTAACCGCCCGAACAAGACATCATTAACCCCAATAAAACACCGTTCGACCACAATAAACTGTGAAATCAGGTTTCCGAACGCACTCGGTATAATTAAAAAGCAAAATTATTCCACCCCTAGTGATTAACAGCATACCCCTGCCGCCTCCCCACACCCCATTTCTTCATACATTGGTCAGTAGTATCAGAACAGCCTGCCTTGTAAGTGTATGCCATGGCGTAGCCTTAGTAACTAAACGCAAAACAAAAATAAACAATATATTTTCACGCCTCAATAAAAACTGCCTAGCCTAGCGCGAGTGGTTCTCTTTTCGAAATTATTCTTTTTTAATCCGAAATGGTCAAAGGAGGCAGTATACGGTTTTCTGTCAAAAAGTTTTGGTGCGCTAATTTTTTTGTCATGGTCGACAAACTGAAATATAACCTTCGCGTTTACTTTTCTTGGGGGAAAACGTTATTTCTCAATCGTCCACATAAATCTGGGATCGCGTGATGTGTGTGTGTCAGTGGTGTTAGAACAAAAATAGTGTTTGTATTTTTTTTTTCAAAATGTCATCTGTGCTAAACAGTTTTCGCGCCAAAAAAACTAAGATGGTGGACGTGTTTTCCGTTATCTACTACGTGTTCAAAATCAAATTGAAATGACGAAACCTGAACGGTGTTGTGTGATGTGATACGGACTAAAAATGTGAACTAGTGACTGCTTTTGTGTGATTTTGCGAAACTTTGACTAGGTTATGTGCTTGTGTCTCATTGAGGTTGGAATTTTTCGTTCTTAAGGTTGGTATTACTTAATTACTAACATATTTTTGTAGGTACACATACGTGCCTAATAAAGGACATAACTCATGGATAGAATAGTACAAAATTACAATTTCGTTTTCTGGCAAAAAAATTGCGAATTGCTTTAAAATATTTTGTTTCTTCTTTTCTTTTACAATATCAATACATTACACTAATATTGTACATAAATCCCTAGTAGAGACTACTGTGAGTACACTTGTAATGGATATCAACTTCTCTAAGCCTCGCACTGTTTTTCCACATTACACTCTATTCTCATTACACTAGGTATATTTAATATGTCCAAGTCAGGTCGTAATTCTCCGTTCTCTACGGAGTGTTGCACAGGGGGTGCAACTCTCCGTAGAGAACGGAGAATTACGAGATGAGTGCAACAGAAAACTTATAATATTATAAAATATAATAAGACAATTATTAGATGCAATGCTAGATGACCCTTGCTTTGAAATACCATACAGTCACCTCTTTACCGATCTTGACATCCGCTTCGACAGATAAGAATAAACGAATTCTGACTCTGACTTTGGCTTCTATTCTTGCCAGATTCGTATCACAGGTCTCAAGAAAATCTCTAATATCTCATTAGACATTTCCAATGTAAGAGAACAGCTATTGCCTGAAATTTATTTAATAAAAAAAAACTTAATCGGGCTAGGTATACTAGCTTAATCGGGCTAGGTATACTAGCCCGATTAAGTTTTTTTTTATTAAATAATTTTCAGGCAATAGCTGTTCTCTTACATTTAAGAAAAACCACTTTCTAGGGTGTCGTACAAGGCGACTAAGGGTTAAGACAGCGTATAGTAATAGACAGCAGCCTTCCTCGTATACTATCCTATCCGTGCACTGCGGTTTAGGTGGATGGAATCGATGGATAGCAATAGCTCACCATGGCTCACTGAAAATAGTTAACGAAGCGTGGGTGTTAATCAGGCCCCTCTGCCTACCTCTCAGGGGATAAGTAGGCGTGATTTATGTAGGTAGGTATGTAGGTATGTATGTGTGTCCACACCACCAGCCCTGTTTCCACTGCTGCGGCACGAGCCTTCCCTATGGATGGAAGAATATAGGGAAATTGGGCCATAGCCCACCACGCTGGCCTAGTGTGGGTTAGTGGGTATTAACGACTGCAGGTACAGCTGGGACCAATGGCTTAACGTGCCTTCCGAAGCACGGAGGAACTTGAGATAACAAATTTTGGTCACCCATCCAATGACCAGCCTTAGCGAGCATTGCTTAGTTTACGCAATCGCAGGCCAAGCGCGCTATGCCACTGCGCTAGCTAGCTCCTCATGTGTGTACAGTCTGGAAAACGAAATTACTGCTGCTGAATAGGAAATACTCGCAAGTATCGGACAGCGTTCTTTGGTGGGGCCGAAAAGTCTGGAGGTCCAAGGTCGCCGTTATATTATACCCATTCTAGGCTTCCCCCGAAACATGGCTCTCGTAATTACAGAATAAAATTAGTTCTACGGTCAGACATCATTCGAAGGCCGCGGCAAAGTACTGTCAGCGCCACGTCTAGCTGTGCTCGGGGCCTGGGAAAGTTGAAAATATAATTTCGAAATTTCGAACAAATAGAATGCAAATTGTCATTCATACTCATAACCCCGAATACAAAAAATTCATAGTTTGAGTCCTAAAGTACCTACTGTCAAATTTGACGTTTTTCCATACAAATTCTGACAGGTATTTCACACTTAACTTTATAAGCAGTGCTCCAAATTTGGGTAGCGTTTCAGTATTCGAAGGATAGAATTATAAAGAAATCACCTCATCGAATTTCCACTATAATTTCTTAGTTTAAAGTGCAAGTTTTCCTGAAAAAAAAATCACAGTTTAGTAGCCAAGAAGCGCTATTGCCTGAGAAATACAGGAGGTAGGGATAGCTAGAGACTCAAAGTGGACACACCTACTGCCCTCCTGAAAAATAGTAGATTTTCCATCAAGTGCACAAAACGAATCATTTTTGTCCGAGACTTTTAGTAGATAGTAATGTCGAGGATAAAAATGATTTTGTAGACCAGTTACAAACTCTGCTTTTCACTTCGATTGCGAGGAAATAAAACAGTATTTATCATAACATTTCTTAAAATTCAAACTAAAATTGTACAGTTTTTTTTCTTAAATTCTCCCTATATTTTAGGGAAGGCAAAGGGTCTAGCCCATACAGCCATGTCTTTAGTGTATATTTTATCTGTAGTTTTATGAAATAATGAGTGGATGAAATTCTGAATGAAATGAATTTTACGTTAAAATATGGGTGTCACATATTTTAACGCATCTAGGGAGTGCTTGGAGCGAATTCAATGGTAACAGAGTTCATGATTGATGACTGATGAAGTGGACAAAACCACTTTTTACAATGGTTTTTACCACAACATCAAACACATCACAAGAATCATTTTCAATGTTGTACAGTTTTTTTAAATACTGAAGGAAATTGTTTTTCCCATTGATATTAGGCTTGGGCTGCAGCAAGTATTAAATTAATTATGAAATAATAATTTTCCCTAATTATTTTAATATCTTTTATGTCTTAAAAAACACATTAGGCAAATAAATTTAAGTAAATATTATAAAATAACAAATTCTATTTCTGAATTTCTTATTGTATTTGGCTGCATGGCTCATTTTCTTTGCCTTAATATAGACACATTTATGAGTAGATACGTTAATGCTCTAGAGCACAAAATTCGATTTTGTGCAGCCTATATCCTGCACAAATAAGCACTTTCAGAGCATGAGAAGTGAAAAATTAATTTAACCGTTTCATATAACTAATGGTTTAGACAGCAACGAGTAATTGGGTAGCAAGCAACTTCCCCCGTATACCATCTAACTATATTCAGCGATTTACGTACCCGAAAAATGGCAATAGACTCGCCATCTATTACTTATAATCATAATCATAATCTTTATTGCAAGTCACATTATCACAGTACAGAGTACATAGGTCTTAAAATTATGGTAAGGTATACATGTAACGCCCTGCAAGGGCACAGCAATTGGAAACAAAATTTTTGGGCCACAGGGGTCCTCATGACATAATAAAATGAATATTTATATTTTTTTTTATAATTAATTATATTATAATTATAATAATTTCTAAAATTATTTCAACAACTTACAATACAACATTAAAAAAAAAATAGTTATTTTACTATATCATACTAACAGTCTATCTTTGAATAGAAATAATATTAATAACAATAAACAACTATATTAAACAATATGTAATATGTTTTGTGCCTTATATTGTAACTATTATATTATATTATTTATGTTTTTATATTCTAGAAAATCTTTTAAGTTGTAGAAACATTTTTCTATTAAGAACTTTTTTAATAGGTCTGTGAATTGTGAGGGTTTCTCCAAGTTTTTGATGTGGTTTGGGATATGGTTGTAGATTTTTATTGACATAAAATAAGGGCTGGATGAGACTAATGTCAATTTAGTGAAGGGTATTTTAAGTTTATTTAAATATCTATCATTTCTTTTTGTTTTATTTATTTGAGAAAAAAGTTCTTCGTGCTTTTTTATAAATTTACATGACTCTAATATATAGATAGATACAAGTGTTAATATTTTGTGTTTGATAAAGTGGGGCTTACATGTTTCTATTTGTTCTATATTTGTTAATATTCTCAAGCATTTTTTTTGTAATATGAACAATCTATCAATTCCCGAGGAGTTTCCCCATAATATAATTCCATAGGAAAGGATTGAGTATGCGTAAGCATAGTATGCTGAGAGAGCCGTCTCAAAGTTTGTCACACGTTTTAGGTGGTGTAGTGCGTAAATAAAAGATGACATTCTACTTTCTACTTTTTTTAGGTGTTGCTTCCAGTTTAAATTTGTATCTAGTTCTATACCTAGCAGAGTGGCTGAATTTACTGTTTCTAGTTTTATATTTTTATAGCTATATGATATCTGCAATGGGGTTTTTTGGTAGGGCTTAAACTGAATTAATTTTGTTTTATTAAGGTTAAGTTGTAGATTATGCGTTTCTAGCCAGGTTGTAATTTTATCTAAGGTGGAGTCTAACTCAATCTTTAATTCTGATGAGTTTAAGCAAGGAATAAGCACTGAAATATCATCAGCAAAAAGTACGCATAGATTATCCAGAATATCAGGAAGATTATTTATATAGATAAGGAATAAGAGGCATCCCAGCACGCTGCTTTGTGGTATTGACCCGGTAACATGGATTGCATCCGATCTGGTGTACGTGATCATACCTGATTCAAAGTCAGTCTTTCTAATTTCCACATATTGGTACCGATTATCAAGGTAGGATTTAAACCACATGTGAGACAGTCCTCTTATGCCTGTTTGATACAGTTTATCTAAAAGAATTGGAAAACATACCCTGTCGTAGGCTTTACTCATATCGAGTAGAAGACCTACTGCATATTGTTTGTTATTAATTGCTTCCATTATGTATTTTAAATATTTATAAATCGCTAAAGTGGTCGAGTGATTTTTCCTAAAACCGTTTTGGCTTTCATTCAATAATTTGTATTTTTCTAAGAACGAATAAAGGCGTTTTACCATTGCTGTTTCGAATACTTTAGCTGATGTTGGTTGGAGAGCGATAGGTCGGAAATTATTTATATCGGTAAGTACTCCTTTTTTATGAATTGGTTTTATTAAAGATATTTTTAAAGCGTCAGGGAAGGTACCTTCTGAAAAAGATTGGTTCACTAAATATGTGTAGGGGTCTGTTAGCAAATCGGCACATCTCTTTATCAAACGAGGTGGGATTTCATCTATACCAAAGGACGTTTTATCTTTCAGTTTTTTAATAATAGAGTTTATTTCTACAGTATCTGTTGGGCTTAAGTAAAAAGTATTATCGATATTTATAGATAATGGCGTTCGATTAAAATTTGGATTCGAAATACCAACAGATGCAAAATACGTGTTAAATGTATTAGCTATAGTCTTAGGATCATCATATATTGTATTGTCGTTCGTTTTGAGCTGTATGTTTTTATTTACTTTCCTATTCTTATTAGTTTCATTATTTATGATTTTCCACATAGATTTACTTTTGTTTTGTGACTTTTTATATGTAATTATGTTAGAAATTTTCTTAGATGCATTAACAGACTTTCTCAATATTTTGCAATATGTTTTGTAATGATTTTTTATACTTTTACTCTTCGACTTACTTACCAGAAGCTTCAAGAATCTTTTATAGCGACACGATATCCTTAAACCCAGCGTTAGGTAATTGCTGGTTGATGATTTTTTCAAATTTATAATTTTTTTTAGGTATACATTTATTTAAAGCATTTAATAAAACTGTGCTGAAAATGTTGTAGTTTACATTCACATTGTTATTATATTTAAATATATCAGACCAATTTATATCTGATAATATAAATTGGTAAAGACTTATAGGGCCTAACATAATTGTTGAAACGTATGTGTTAAATCACCTATGCCTACCTACCCCTTCGGGAATAAATAGGGGTGATTGCGAAAATGACGATTATCAGGACAATATTATTCCGAGATTTTTCCGACTTATTTTTATTTTTAATATGCAGCTCTGTCTACATAGACCACATAAGTCTTATAATTATACGTTTTCGTAGGCCAAGTACTATCCACGTATAGACTCCATAATATTTTAATTACAAGCTTTACAACTCATCATTCTGACTAACCAAAACACCCCGCCCACCCCACGCCACTCACTGCATTATCCCCTAGAATAATGCCGAATAATGAAATCATTCTTTCATCGTCGATCGTGTCTACTTCCACCTGTGATTCTATATTTTCAATATCTGGGTCGGCGTAACGATATTGCTGTTCAGGTGGGGACTACGTCACATCGTTAATCATTGTATAGTTCGAATTTTACCAGTCGTCCCTAGCCAAGTGGCAAATCTATCGAATGCATAGAAAAGAAAATGTATGAAACTGAAGTATTACAGAGAATACAATAATTCAGTTTCATATCTTTGTTTTCGAATAGATAAGCCACTTGGCTAAGATCTCTGGCCTGTGGGAGCGAAAAAAAATGTGGTATGTGCCAGCCCTCACCGGAGATTGCCCGGTGTAGACCAATAAGCACTAAGCCAAAACCTACTCCTTGACCAAACTGTGTATATATACATACATAAATCACGCCTATATCCCCGAAGGGGTAGGCAGAGGTGAACTAGCACCCACTGTGTATATATGTATAGGGGAAAGGTGCTCAAAATGAGCATGCTACCGAAAACGGTTAGTCGAATTTATGGTTATAATACTTTCCATACAGCCAATGAGACAGATGGGACTTCCGGGCCTATAACACTCGTCAGATGCTGAGTGGTATAGGCTCGGATTGCAGAGGACACTGGTTCGTATCCCGCATATAGACTATAATTTTTCAAACTTTTTCTGACTACAATTTTCTTTGTGTAACAAAACTCCCTTGAGATTAATTGAAATACTTTATTGCCTAATAAACTTAATTTGGGTTTTAAACAATCGTCCGTTCGATTGTAAAACAAAAAAAGGGATTTAGAAGGTGACCTTTCTCATTTCGACATAATGAACTATCCAGTGGACCTAGCATACTGTTCACATTAAGGTTCGTGTCCGTGAAGTGTATGCACTGAGTTTGTCGGTGTGGCACAAGACAGTGAACTCTCCAGTAACGTCAACAGAAACATTTTACTTTGGCACTATCCTAATAGAGGTAGTAAAAATTTTATGCACCATTCAATAGATAGACAAATATACACAGAATAACATAATTCATAATATTATTATATAATGTTAATAAAATAACAACATTTCAAAGAACCCCACGGGTTGCCCTCTTGATCGTGCAGGCAAAAGCATGAGAAGTATGAATTGAAATGTCGTCATCCTAATAACTCTTACCGTTCGTAGATCTCTCGATACCAGTCCTGATAACCTCATTGTTAATAATGTCTCTTTATTTATTTGAAATAATTTCTTTCTTTTTCTTTATTTGTTGAATAACATATTGTATACATTCCCTGTGCTATGTTAAATTGCAGTATTTCCATGTGGTATACCAAGAACGCTGCAACTGATTCCCCATCATATTAACTATTTAAGAGAGTACGACACCCGCGGGACAGATAATTGCATTACCACACGGCCATTTTATAGCAACTGCATATTGTTATTACTTATACAATGCCACCAATTCATCTAGTCAGGTGGCGATAATTCTAACTGCATAAAAGTAAATGTAGGTATTTAGAAATTTCTATGACAATCTTTGTTCACCACTCTTAAAAGTTTACATGAGATTATTTAGTCAATATTAAAAGGTTTTGCTGTTTTTTTTAATATTTTACTTTGATCAAAATCATGTTTTAGGAATTTTTTTTTTTTTAATATGGATATATGTTTAATTTTGCTAACGCTCCTTGTCCGCAAGCGTTGGCACTGCGGGATCGATACATGCACGGGCAATGCAGCCACGTCTCGTACGTACCTACTATCTTAGCGTTCAATTAAGCAACAAAAATTCTATGAGTGACCAATCGTGTCGCAGAAATTTATAATTGTCTGCGTCTAGATTGGTCTGAGGATCTGACAGCACCGATGACTTTGTTAAATAAATAAATATTTTTACACTCACACCCCAAAGTAAGTAGCCTAAGCACTTGTGTTATGGATACTAGATGACGGACATATTTTTAATATAACTATGTATATAAATGTTGAAAATATACTACATAAACATATACACAACCATGTCTCGGAAACAAACATTTGTGGTCATCACAAAGTTTGCCCCTACCAGGATTCGAACCCGGGACCTCTTGGCCAATACCCAGCAATCTGAGCATTCGACCAAGGCGGCCGTCAATAGGGTCAATTCTGACATGATTCTCTAAACTTAAAACTAAATTTAAGATCAGTCTCTCCTTTTCATTCCATATTGAGAAAGACACGAGAAACACTGTTGTCAAATTAGTCTTAGACTATCTTATTTATCGTTTACTCTATCAACGTCCCCTGCGAGGTAAAGTTTTCCTTTTTGATGGAAGAATATGTAATCCACTTTTACTACACCGTACACCGTGAAATCGTATACACTACTCAATAGTAACAATTTTATCAATTTCAGTGGAAAATTGTTAGCCCGGGACCTCGGAATCTCAATTCCAGTGGGAGAACCACTAGCTAAACTGACACTGGAATAGAATATGCTACGCTACAGTCTGGCCGGTCGAATCGAAAAACAGTGTCAACGCTCCGCAGCCGTACGTGATTATTCAATTCACAGCTCGCAACAAAGAAAGCAGGTTAAACATCAGCGGAGGAGGGTAGTGCGTAAAAGTAAAACGCGCTATACTTAGTTCCACAAAAGTGCGTAGCCACTTCGTCCCTGACACACAAACTTGGAAATATTTCATACGATAGCCGCTACATGAGGACGAGGCTTCAAGGGCGCGGCCTTGTTTCAGGAGCCTATAGTAGAATTTGTGTGTTAGTTATTAAGTACTGCGAACACTTCGGCCCTTATTAGAGCTGAGCTGGGAATTTAATCTGCAAGCGTTACACACTACAATACACCTACAAAATAACAATTTATTTGCGTTGACGATTTCAATGGAATTGTTGTTATTGATTTTTATTTGAACATTACATAAATGTATCGTGTGGTGGCAGAGCAGAATATAGTTTGTCACCACCCTAAATGTCTCCCGCGGGTGTCGTACAAGGCGACTAAGGTTTAAACAGTGATCCTCGTTACTGTGGCCGCACCATGACGCATCAGTGCGATCCAAACGCGGGTGACAAAACGGGACGCCGCTCTACTCGGCTTATAGCGTTGTCTCACTTTAACAATGGGAATTGAGTCGCGTTTAGAGTTGGTGGTAAGGCCCCAATGGGAACGCTGCTGCGTATTCCTCAATGGGCAGCAGCGTTCTCATTGTACCACCTTGCAATATACTGCGATTAAGGTGCCCTATAAAAAGGCAATAGGTTCATCACGTTTTTCAAAACGTGATGAACAATCGATGTAACGCAATAGGCTTGAAAATATACATACATAAATCACGCCTATATCCCCGAAGGGGTAGGCAGAGGTGAACTAGCACCCACGCTTTGCCAATTATAAAAATAAATACTTTCGGAGATATTTTAGGGAAAAGCGTGAAAGGGTAAACTTTCGGGGATAAATAAATAGGCTTAATTTATGTATGTATTCCAATGTTCGTCAGTTCGTCAATCACACGGAAGTCGCCAGAAAATATTTGTTTACTTCCGTCTTCATCCAATTAATCCAATGAGATTTTAATACGTTTAAGGGATCTGAGAAACGATTTGACCCTGTACAAAACATAAAATGGTCGTATACAGTCAGTTCCACAATTTACACCAATTTATCTATTACTTCTGTTGTTGTCTGTAGAAAACTGATTCGCGGAAAGTTACATAGGTCTGATAGATGGCAATACATTGCCTTGCCCCCTATTACAGTAATAATATAGGAGTTTATAACCCTTCGGATATAGATGGGTGTGGTATATGTATGTATATTTTTCGTCACCCACCCGATATCCATATTGCTTACTTTAGATCGTCATCATCAACATCATCATCACCAGTCCTTTAATGTCCCTACTGCTGGGCCTTCCCTGTGGATGTAAGAATATAGGGAGATTGGGCCATGACCCCAACACGCTGAACCAGTGCGGGTTGGTGGGTATTACTGTCTGCAGATGCAGCCCTGACCAACAAGTTAACGTGCTTTCCGAAGCACGTAGGAACTCTAACCCCCCTTATTCATAATAACAAAATCAGTTTCTGAACACTGATTTAGCTAAATTAATGATCTGTCTCTTTCTCTAACATTGTGTTTACGCTGTGATGAAAAGAGACAAATCAGTGATTTAGTTAAAACAGTATTTAGAAACTGATTTTGTTATTATGAATAAGAGGGTATATAATTAATCTTTGGTCACCCATCCAATGACCGGCCTTAGCGCACATTGCATAGTTTACGCAATCGCAGGCCAAGCACGCTATGCCACTGCGCTAGCGAGCTGTAGATCATAGTCCGAGAAAACAAGCATACTGCTCTATCGAGCTCGTATGTATAATATGTATGTATCTGTGCTACCCTTAGACTAGTAAGTACTCACGAAAAGCCTAGTACCTATCCTGCAATTCAAGCTCTCGTTTCTATGGTGATAATTGCAGAAGGAACCTAATAACTCAGTTCTTAGTTATTAGGTTCCTTCTAAGTTAGAAAATGTATTTCGTCATGCGAAGCGGTTATTACCCAACTAGGTATTAAATGTCTCATGCTGCAAAACTGCAATTTGGTTCAAGTGGTAATTAATACGCGACGTTGACTGTATCGGAGCTCTGTGCAAAAAATACTCACCCGACATTGTTATATAATGACGGGATTACAATATAACGTTTGAGTGAAATTACAATAACGTTTTTGTGAAATTCTTTTCGGTGTGGTTTGTTTTGTAGCGGAGAGTATTCCGTCCGCTTCCGTTTCCGCTAGTAACAGAAAAGAAACATTCTATCGAAAAGAGGCATTCTCATGGAGGTACCTACTAAATATCACAAATACTAATAAATGTTTCTTACACAGCCTACAGCCCATAACATCCGAAATGGACTCTTCTGATGGACGCGTATGATAAGCACTACACAATAGTCTGTTATCTTATAGACCGGATATATTACTTTATGTCACACCTGCCCATAAAGTGGACTGCCCGCTGCGTGTACGGACAATCCCACTTCCTGTTCAGGGGGTGACATAAAACTATGGTCTTACCTCGGGCGATAAAAGACCTCAGATCGCATAATCGCTCTTGCCTACGGCTCGGGCGTCAATGACTTGCGATCTGAGACATACTTCGTTTTATCCCCCTTGGTATATAATGTATAGTACATTACGTATCCACTCAAGTGTCTACTGCTAGCTGAACTGACTGTACCATGGGAAAAAAAAACATCTCCACTGACTCCGGCTATTGCTACTAAACAATAACTATTTTCACTTAACAAACAAAAAAAATTGCTAAATTATTCGTATGTACCTATAATGTCATTTTTTCTTAGCAAAGAAATTAATAAATGTCCATTTTTATGTGGCTAAATTTTGACGTAGGTCATGTCAAGTTCTATTTTGGCAGTCATATATAGTTCATTTTTATTTTGTGGAAAAATCTACTTTCAATAAAAACGCGAACGCAAATCGCTGCATGAATAACCGCAGCCTTACTACAACATTTCCGTGGTAGCGACACGTGAAACAAAAGAGTGTTCCAAATATTTTCTCCGTACCGCATTGTAATTAGTTGTAAATAAAATCCAGCATACAGAATATTTGGTAATTTACTTGTAAAACAGTTCTATGGTTACCATAGAAATGGGAAATTTACTAAATAGAACACTGCCTTGGGATCCGCTCACTATCATACATACATACATACAAAAAATCACTCTTGTAACCCCGAATGGTTAGGCAGTGGTGAAATTAACACCCCTTTTCGCCAATTAAGTTTGGCCCCATGTAATAGGTGGCGAGCCTATTGCCATATTTCGGGCACATACTCATAAATAGCAGTAGGAATATTTCTAGGTGGTATGTGAGGGATGCTGCTACCCATTACTCATCGCTGTCTTTCTTGTCATTAGTCGCCTTATATCACACCACTGAAGAGATGGGGGTGGTGATAGTTGTATTCTGCACTGCCATCACCACACGGCGTGTTTTAAAGGTGACTGCCTTTGAAATTAGCTAATTCATGATGATGATAATGACATTAATTTACAAATCATCACTGACATAATATTAATAGCTTTATGACGCATTATAGTGTCATTTCAATAAAGTGCCTAAGTAGTTTTAAAACACATTCATAATTAGCTGAAATTACTTGAAACAAATCGAAGGTATCAGAAGATAATGAGGGGAGAGTAAATAAAGAAATGGCATGTTAAAACATGATTCTATAGAGGACAAAAAATACACAGTGTATTTTTTATTTTCCCGACCTCGGCAAGACTTATTGGGTAAAAAAAATTATCTCGAGTTCCTCCGTGCTTCGGAAGTCACGTTAAGCCGTTGGTCCCGGCTGCATCAGCAGTCGTAACCACCGACCAATATGCACTAGACCAGCTTGGTTACATACCATACCATAGTTCATTCTCCCTATATTCTTCGATCCATAAGGAAGGCATGTGTCCCAGCAGTGGTGACATTGAAGGGCTGGTGATGATAATGTCAAAACATATGTGCAATTACCAATTATTATGTAAGACATGTTCTCTACTGCCTACGTTATTACGTTTCGAAACTACGGTCTAGATCTCATTAGCTGTATCTGAGAGGCATCTAATTATTAGTGCAGTTCTCTAAATGAGCAGCCATACACGGCCAATAGGCAACTAGCTCAGTCGTTTAAGTATGCGCTTGTGTATATGCTGTGTGGTGACGGCAGAACAGAATACAATTGTCACCACTCCCAACCTCTCCCGCGTGTGTCTATAAAGCGACTTAGTAGGGTAAAGACAGCGATGAGTAATGGGAAGCATCGTTTCTCTTATACCACCTAGCAATATATTGCGATTCACTTGCCCGATAGATGGCAATAGGCACCTGTCCTTTAAATACCACCCACATATGGGACTAGCTAACTTAGTTGGGGAAACGTGAGTGTCGGATAACCTCTGCCTACCCCTTCGGGGAGGAATAGGCGTGATTTATACATGTGTATGGGTACAGGCTTGGCCGAAAGGTCGAATCCTGGCAGGGAGAAATGTTTGTGTGATGAATACGGACACTTTTTTTAGACTCATGATTGTGTTTATAATAATAATAAAATAACGCATTATGTTTATCATGTAAAATTTGCAATATTCATAATATTTAATTACTAACTTATATTTCTCCGTCATCTAGTTTCTTTTTTTCAATAATTCTAACTTAAGTCATCGAGTGAACTATCCCGTTTTGACATACACATTGTTTTTTTATTGTATATTATTGTATATTTTCTATTTGCTGTGTTAAATTCATATTTGTATTTATGAGCGAGGTCAATAATAGCATTTCTTAGTTTCTTTCTAATTTTAATCATAGTTTAGATTTGGGGTGGTGACAATTGTATTTTACTCTGCCGTCACCACACGGCTGGAAATAATTATTCTAGTATAAATTTTGCTCAAAAATATTATTGTAGAAAGGAGATATTCACAGTTAACTTAAAGCTATTTTCGAAGTTTTTTTTGTTTAGTATAAGATTTTTTTTCTATATTAAATCAATGAAGTTTTAAAATTCCGAAGCCACTACATACTATTCGATAATCGATAAATCGATATTACAGATAAAATTCTTTTTTTTAATTTCATTTGCGCAGAACAGTAGGTTATCCAGGAGCTCAAAAGAGGGCCTTCGCGCATTTTATAAAATTCTCTCTACAATTTTGGGTTTGATTAAAAAGTTAAGCAAAATTTACAAAAATCGAGACCGCTACGAAATATACCAATATCTATTCTACACTATTCACTAAGTTAAAATTGTTAATATATTTTTGTTTCTGAGATCAGGAACGCCAAAATTGGCCATTGCCCATTGGCCACGCAAAAATTACAGTCAAAATGTAATAGGGCTCTTAACAACCATTGCTAACTCTACCCACCATCCAGCACTGGGCCAGCGTGGTATGTCCCAATCTCCCTATATTCTCCCAGCCACAGGGAAGGTCCGTGCCCCATCAGTGGCGACATTGAGTAAAGGGCTGGTTATCATGACGGCAGAGCAGAATACAATAATAACTGTCACCACCCCTATCTCTTCCGTGGGTGTCGTACAAGGCGACTAAGAATAAAAACAGTAACAGCATTTCTATTATACCACCTACTGCGATTTATGGGCCCGACGATATATGGCAATAGGCTCGCCACCTATTACATGGGAGCCAACATAATTGGCGAAACGTGGGTGCTAGTTCGCCTCTGCCTACCCCTTCTGTGATATAGGCGTGATTTATGCATGTATGGTGATGATGATAATACTAACTCCCCTTCCTTTCTCTGTCCACAGACATCAAAAATGCGAAGCTAGCCGAAAGATGGCCCTGAAACTCAAATACAAAGACGAACACGGGGTGCTACACATCAACATGAGCCCTTCCACTACCCCTGGACCCCCCGTCGAGCCCACCGACACAAACGACATAAGCGAGATAAGTGACCCGCAATTCGACACCATAAACCACCGCTTCGGCCAATACGACCTTTTCGGGGGCAAATACGAGGTGGAAGGGAGTGAGAAGCGAAGCCTCTTCCGCAGCAGATACAACAGTATCGAGGAGGAGTTAGCCAACACGCCTTACGCGTTCGCGACCAGACTCGACAAGTTAGACGCGAAGAGCGACGCGCGCGATATAGACGTGTCGCCGTCAGTCGACATCGAAGACGACAGGTTTTTTCAACGCACCGATGACTTGTTCGGACCCCAAGTAGATGCGCCCGCGTTTACCGTGACGCAGCTCATTCATGCGCAGGATCGCTACTACGATCTTTCGTCCCGCCAAGGCAGTGTCGACTCGCCTAAAGTGAAGCAGGACCACTCCTACGATCTGTCTTCCCACCAAGGCAGTGTCAACTCGCCTAAAGTGAAGCAGGACCGCTACTACGATTTGTCCTCCCGCCAAGGCAGTGCCGACTCGCCTAAAGTGAAGGAAGTGAGTGTGAGGATAGCCACAGAGGATGCCTTCAAGATTCTGCCTCCGGAGACGGCTGTGAAGGCCGTGCAGGTGGAACCACCAGTTACTTTGCCGTAAGTGTTTTTTTTTTTTGTCGCACCTGACCGTTAAGTGGACTTTTCCGTACGCGTAGCGGGCGGAATAATCCCACATCTTGGTCCGGGGGTGACATTAAACTATGATCTTGCCTGGGGCGATAAAAAAGAAGGTCTCAGATCGCATATTAAATATTGTCAATTACCTACTTGTATAATATATAATGTACTATTTTTACACTTAGGTACACCTATTATCGAGCTAGCTCAAAGTAATAGCATAAGCATTTTTTTGTTTGCTTGTTGACAAATTTTAAATTCACATATTAATCTAAAATATATTATGTACTTACTTATTATACAAAGCTTGTGTGACAGTATTCTTTATCCGACTCCAATGAAACGCCTTGACCGATTTTCATGAATTTTTTCTGTATGTTTGATAGGTCTGAGAATAAAAATAATAAATAAAAAATAGCGTACAACGCTATTTTTTATACCCTTAGCTGATAAGGGCAAAGCAACGTTTGCCGAGTCAGCTAGTTGTATATCATCATCATCATCGCCGTGCTCTTATCCCATCCTATTTGGGGTCGGCGCAGTATGCCTCTTTTTCCATTCCCTTCTGTCACCCGTCATCTCCTCACTCACACCCATCACCTTCATATCACACCTCACACAATCCATCCATCTTTTCAGTGGTCTTCCTCTACTTCGACATCCATCAACATTCATGTCCATAACTTTCTTACTCACATTCATGGCATCACGTCTCATAACATGTCCATAGTTGTATAAACCTGGAAACCGGGAAACCTTGAATATTGAAAATATATACTAGCTGACCCGGCGTACGTTGTTGTTTTGTTGTGCCATGTAAATTATCACGTTCCCTTCGAGAAACAATTAAGCTTCAATAATGTAGTACGTTGAATAGTGAGACTTCTATGCTGGCCTGGGAGCGAACAAATAACGTAGAATAGGCCAGTCCCAACTCATCCCATGGGTGTCGTAAGAGTCGACTAAGGGAGATTGCCCGCTGTAGACCAATAAGCACTTTGGGGCACCCGAATGGTGGAGGGCAAACCACCAACAACAGCATTCCCAAAGAGGGTTGGTGTCAGGCAGGCGGTCGGCTGTAAAACCTAAGCCAAAACCTTGAGCAGTATGGAATGTTGTCATTCTAATCACTCTCTCCGTTCATAGGTCTCTCGACATGGTCCGTTCCGTCTCTTTTCTATACACTCATTCATCACTACCACCTTTACGGTGTGATGGATGATATGAATCAAAAGGGAGTGGATGGCTTGATGACGTCTGATATATGAATGGAAGAGGAAACATACTGCGCCGACCCCAGATAGACTGGGAACAGGGCAGGGAGAAGAAGAATGTAGTTCGTTGAATGTAGATAATCAAACCTTCTTAACTACTTGAAGAAAATATTGTATTTGTTATAGTTTTGAAAAGTCATTGCTAAGTATTAAGTAGAGTGAAGGTTAACAGAATAGTTTATACATGCAATAAGGTTACGGTGTGTATTAATAACGATATACGTCGTGATAAAGATCGGGAAACCCTGAATACTGTATAAAACAGCATTTAAAATGAAATCCCTTGGCTCATCCCTTAATGCGTTTGTAATCATAGCAAAAACAGTGTCATTGGATACAAAGAATACGGTGGCTAGAAAAAGTTCGAAAAATTACAGTCTAGATGCGGCAATGGAAACCAAGACGCTTGGTTGGCCGAGCGGTTTAGACACATGCCCGGATTGCAGAGGACGCGGGTTCGATTCCCGCTTCATAATTTTTCGAACTTTTCTAACCACCATATTCTTTGTACTATTTTTTTCTAACATTTAATTAATTTTCGAATTAAATCTTTTGTGATGTATAGAAAATTAACATAGATCTAAATCACTCATACTAAAAAAAATATGTATCAAGATTAACTGCCGCACCCAGAGACGTCAAATAACGATAATTAGTGCTTAATGTCAAAAAATGACAATTCAAATCTAGTCACTATTCTTGCTGGGTCTAAGGTCTAGATTTAAATAAATTATTTTGACATTAAGTACTCATTAAAGTTAAATTCATTAAAATTAAAGTCTCTGAGTGCGGCAGTAACACTAATAAACTGTTTGGATTTAGTAGTAAGCACTAAATATCATGTTTAACACATACAAACTACTTGGATTTACTGCCGCACTCAGAGACGTCACTTAACTTTAATGAGTATTTAATGTCAAATATTTTCATTCAAATCTAGACCATAGACCCGGCAAGAATAGCGACTAGTTTTGAATTGTCATTTTTTATGTTAAGTACCTACTCATTAACGTCTCTGAGTGCGGCAGTGTGTAGTATAAGCATTTGTCATGAATGACTTGCCAATAATTTATGAACAAAACACAACCTAAAATACTCCTAAGATATTTCTTTAATATACCTACGTCTACAATTTTTCAAGTCCAGTGAATAATATTTAAAAAAAATATGATGCTTTAGAGAATTTGTAATCTAGAAAGCAATTAGTTCAACCAATTAACATTAACACGCGTAAACACCCATATTTTGCCATCTTATGTCCCTCACTAACCCGCAATGGGCCAGCGTTGTGGGCTATGGCCCATTCTCCCTATATAATCTTCCATCCATAGGGAAGACCTGTGCCCCAGCAGTGGGGACGTTAAAAAGGCTGCACATTATGTTTATTTTCTTCCATTCACTCCTGTTGGATCTCCTCATTCACTCCATTCACATTCATGTCATCTCGCACATCATTAATTTCATTCCGCTTTTGTCATATTATAACTAAAGAACAGACAAACAGCTCTCACTGCTTAGCTAATTATTGCTGTTCATTAATAACATTAAAATTACTAGCTCCAAATGGAGGTGGGTTATTCTAATTAGATGTAATTACACATGTACAAGTCTCTTTAGAAGGTAAACAACCGAAATCGCAATAAGATACAATTCGTAACACAATTTGATGTTAGACAGAAATGACGTAACGTCTTGGTTGGCCGAGTGGTATAGGCATCTGCCCAGATTGCAGAGGACGCGGGTTCGATTCCCGCATCAAGACTGTAATTTTAAAACTTTTTCTAACCTATTTTTTTTATTTGAACAATAATAATTAGAAATGTTAGAAAAAATATTACACACAAAATTGTGGTAGGCATCTGCCCGGATTACATAGGACTATAATTTTTCGAACTTTTTCTGATCTGTTTTTCAAAAATTTTTATATAATGTTCAAATAAAAATCGAAATAATAACAATTCGGTGTGTTTGTCTGTTATGTCGCTTCACTTTCAAACCGCAGACGAGGAAGTGGAACCGCGGTATATGAGAATCCACCGGAAAAAATGACTTTAACACACTTTATGAAACTTTTCGATAACATCTGCGAAGTAGGTTATTGCAATATGTTTCAACATTTTTTTATAATTTTATTATCTTTACTAATATTATAAAGCTAAAGAGATTGTTTGTTTGTTTGTATGGTTGGTTGGTTAAACGCACTAATCTCAGAAACTTTTTGTCTTTTCATATTTCATATCAAATCTTTTTGTGTTGGATAATCCATTTATTGAGGAAGGATTGAAGGATTTATTAAGTATGACATTAACGCGAGCTAAGCCGCGGGCGACTACTAGTTTATTAATATGTTTCTCTAACCGTTGTTAAATTCAAAAGCCGACAAGGGAGTTTGCCCGGTGTAGGCCAATAAACACCTTGGGGCACCCGAATGGTGAAGGGCGAGCCACCAAGAACACCGTACCCAAAGACGGTTAGTGTCAAGCAGGCGGTCAATTGCAAAACCCAAGCCAAAACCTTGAGCACTATGCATTTGAATATTGTCATCCCAATCACTCTCTCAGTTAATCGCTAATAGGAAGCGCCAGCCACTGTAATGTAAAAACTACTGAAATAATTGTTATTTTTTTGTGCGTGAGTGCAAAGTTGTTTTTTAACCGCGTGCTGAATTTTGATGACCGAGCTAGCGAAGTATTTTAAAAAAATTAGAATCCTGAGAGATAGCGAGGGAATCAAAAGAGCGCAAGGTGAAAAATCTTTGCACTCGAGTGCAACACGTAACTTTTCATCCCCCACAACGAGGAAATTGCAAAATACAAAAAAAAATACAATCACAACAGTTTCTGTTTTCACCCAGAAACTTCCACAACACCCTCCCATCAACCCAAACACACTCTCAACACCCACCCAGAAATACCCAGCACATTCACTCAGACACATCCATCCACCCAGACACACCCACAGAATACACCCAGACACAACCACAACACCCAACCATCCACCCAGAAACACCCACAACATTCACACCCGCAATACACACCCATCCACTCAGACACACCCAAAAAACACCCATTCACCTAGAAACACCCACAAAACACCCAATCACCCAGAAATACCCACAACATCCATTCAGACACCCACAACATCCACCCAGTCACACCCACAATACTCACCCATCCATTCAGACACACCCACAAAACATCCATTCACCCATTCACACCCACAAAACACCCATTCACCTAGACACACCCAAAAAACACCCATTCACCCAGATACACCTCCAACACCCACCCATCCACCCAGCCACACCAAAATTTTTAAAGCAAGATTGACGCCAAGCTGATTGATCGTCACGGAACTCCTAGGTTTTAACAAATTTATGACGTGAAAAGAAAATGGCGCGAGCAAAGCAAATTACAAAAAAAATCCACCAAGAAGGTTCCGAGTCTGAGTTTTTAACAAATTAAAATAGGTTGCATGATAATTTCGGCACCATGGAGGTAGAAATAAATAGGTATAATGATGTTTTGAATTTACAAAATCATTGCACACGATGTTCTAAATTCAAATTTACTTTATTAGTATATTTTATTTACTTTACAAATTTACTTTGCATTTATTTATTTATTTATCCTCTAGAGGATAAAAACGGCTTTTGCACTCAGATATCGAAGAGCAAAACCGCTTTTTTCGAGATGGTGGGATGAAAAGATTTATTATTTATTATTATGGCTCTATCGACTTATTCTACCACTTTTCTCTTTTACATTCATTCATCGCTAGTAGTGTGAATACAAATTCAAATTCAAAATTTTCATATAACTTTGACACACTCGTTTCCAATGTTTAACGTTATTTCTTTGACGATTCATCGCCTTATATGAATATACCGTACTGTTATTTAATTTAATTTTAACTCCTAGACAAAATCTGAGCCAAGTTGAATATATTTCGCGCTAATTTGACAAAAACCAGTAATGAGCGTCTGTAGCTCTATTTGATTGCGTTACCATATTTTGAGCGTTTTATTGCCTTAAACTTGTCTCTCCATGTAGAGGAAGAGTCGATGACTTCCACCCACATCATCCTTGTTTACTTCATGCTTAAAATAATATAATAAATATAGTTTAATTTAAATTAAAGAAATTCGTGTATAATGTTGGTAATTAGTTAAATGTGCGTGTAAATACACCACCGCCCGTCATAATATGCTTGATTTATATATTTAGGAAACAAACGTATCAAAACATGTAAAATTAGAACTAGTAAAGTAAAGGACTATCAATTTAAGTAAATAAATAAAGCCAACAATTAGTAAATTAAAAAGGAAAAGTTACGTTATGGTATAAAATATAATGAAAATAAAATCGTAAGCTAAATTTGTTTATGTGATTTATATATTATGTTCATCTTCTCAGCCGTGATCAGCCGTGTGGTGACGGCAGAGTAGAATATAATTGTTACCACCCCAAATCTCTCCCGTGGGTGTCGTACAAGACGACTAAGGATAAATCAGTGATGAGGAATGGGCAGCAGCGTTCCTCTTATACCATCTAGCTATGTACCTACTGCGACTCTTGTGCCCGATAAATGGCAATAGGCTCGCCACCTATTACATGGGCCCTAACATAACTGGCGAAACGTGGGTGCTAGTTCACCTCTGCCTACCCCTTCGGGGATATATAGGCGTGATTTATGTATGTATAATATATGTATTCATCTTCTCAACTTGTGTCTTCCACGCTGGCCTAAGAGCGAAAAAATTACGTAGAATTGGCCAATCCCGATTCACCCCATGGCGCATGGGTGTCGTAAAAGTCGACTAAGGGAGATTGCCCGGTGTAGACCAATAAGTTCCTTGGGGCACCCAAATAGTGGAGGGCAAACCACCAACAACAGCATGCCTAAAGAGGGTTGGCTGTAAAACCTAAACAAAAACCTTGAGAGGTATGAATGGGAATGTTATCATTCCAATAAATCTCTCCACATGGTCGGTCCCTTCCGACTCTTTTTTATATATTCATTCATCACGAGCACCTTTCTGGTGTGATGGATGATATGAATCGAAAAGGAGCGGATGGCTTGATGACGTATGCGCCGACCCCAGATGGCCTGGGAACAGGAAAAGATCATCATCTTCTCATCTAAGCCCTGCTTCTTAGAACCTTTGGTTTGGACATCATCGGATGAACTAGCCGGAAAGTGAATTATGCCTTGTTGTCTCAGATCAGTGCAAAAATTACGAGGCGATGAAGCTCGTAGCGTGTAATTCAAAACAAAAACCACATGAAAAAGTCCATTATCTTTTGTAAATGATCCATAATAAGACTTTGTCTGTCGGCCTCCGGACAGCGTTTCCTATTTATTAAATTCTTTGGTTCTCCGATAAAAAGCGGTAGGTTTAATGAAAAAAAAGCTTAATTATATTTTAAAAAATACATTGGAAGCAATTGAGCGGGGCTTGTTAACAGTGATTAAAAGATAACATTGTGAGCATGTTATAAACAAGATTAGCTTGTGACTGCGAAAAAAATCACGGTCAAATTGTATGATGATTATTATTAATAATCTTGCTTTGTTTATAGCCCATTTCAGATCTTATGACCCTATAAGGATCGTCTGTGCTTACGCCGTTTATATTATAAGATTTGTTGAGTGTTCACATCAACATTTTGAAGTGGCTGTATGTCACCTATCCTGTTGCTCGCATTCTTTCCGAATCCTGACGACCCCGCGCCGCGCCCCTCTCCGCGGACCGCGCACCGGATTTCGTGTGATTCTCCCGCACTTTATGTGGACGCTCCACCCGCGACTTTTTCTACTAACTTCTCATCGCACCGCTCCGCTTTTTTTTCGCTCTCAAGACACCTACCGCCGTAGTTCAAGTTGTCTAAAGGAGGAGGAGATTGCAGTTTCAATGTTGGTACATATTAGCTACTTCATTTTGTTGATTGTGAACGTTAAAGTTACCAACTAACTATCGCCGCCGAATCAAAATTACACAATAGCATCCGCCCCGCATCACCAGTCTGTATTTATCTATGCTGTTGAATATGGCTTCGTTTAAAAACAAAATGTTCAAATTCTGTATGAGGATGAAAATGAAATCAAATGAAAGGTAGAGCAGAATAAAATTGTCATCAATCCCATCTCGCCCGTGGGCGTCGTACAAGACGACTTAGGGTTAAGACACTGATGAGTAATGGGCAGCAGGGTAATTAATATACTACGATTTACACGCCTTAAAGATGGCAATAGGCTCGCCACCTGCGACTTAAACTAATTGGCGTAACGTGGATACTAATTACCTCTGCCTACCCCTTCGGGGATAAAGGCGTGATTTATGTATATATGAATATTTTGGTCTGTAAGCATAGAGTGCAATGTTCGACTCGGGGCTGGAACAATAAGTATACTGAACTAATGGAACGTTTAAAATACGTAACGAGACAATTTACATAATTAATGAACGTTTAAGCGCTTCACCGCTTATGCGATAGATCGCTAAATATTCATGACTATGATGTACTAATAGTATTCTATTGAACTTAATCTTCACCATCATCATTACAGCCGAGAGACGTCCACTTTTGGGCATTGATCCCCCAAGGGGTCTCCAAGCTGATCTGTTCCTGCGATCCCGCTACTTATCTGTTTCTTCCTCCCCTTATCCCGCTCTAGGCGGGGTCGGCACAACATGTTTTCGTCTTCCACTCCTCTCTATTCTTCACGAATTTCTCATCCATTCCTCTATCTTAATCTACTTTACACAATCCACCCATCTCTCATTCTTTGGTCTTCCTCTTGTTATACGTCCTTCCACGTTCATACCTAACATTCTTCGCATAACATGACCAAGCCATCAAAGTCTTGCGACTTATATAGTATGTTGACTAGTAATCCCCTGCGGCTTCGCTCTCGTTATTTTATAGCTTAAAGTCTTCCTCGATATATGGATTATCACAAACAACAAGAAAAATATTTTTTCATCCCACCATCTCGGAAAAAGCGTTTTTGCTCTTCGATATCTGAGTGCAAAAGCCGTTTTTATCCTCTAGAGGATAAAGTAAATTTGAATTTAGAACATCGTGTGCAATGAGTTTGTGAATTCAAAACATCATTATACCTATTTATTTCTACCTCCATGGTGCCGAAATTATCATGCAACCTATATAATTTGTTAAAAACTCAGACTCGGAACCTTCTTGGTGTACTTTTTTTGTAATTTGCTTTGCGCGCGCCATTATCTTCTCACGTCATAAATTTGTTAAAACCTAGGAGTTCCGTGACGATCAATCAGCTTGGCGTCAATCTTGCTTTAAACATTTTGATCGTCTACAACGCTTGCTTGATGCTTGAGTCAAGCATTTAAATGCTTTTTAGGTCTGTTTGATTTGTTCACGCTAACAACGGACTTACGGAACTCCATTAGGGACGGTAATTTTGATTAGGTACTTACAGGTTATAATATGGCAAGTAAAAATTATTGTGGTGGGTGTGTCTGGATGAATGTTGCGGGTGTGTCTGGGTGAATGGGTGTTTTGTGGGTGTGTCTGGGTGGATGGGTGTGTCTAGGTGAATGGGTGTTCTGTGGGTGTGTCTGGGTGGATGGGTATTTCTGGGTGGATGGGTGAACGTTGTGAAAGTTTCTGGGTGGATGGGTGTGTTGCGGGTGTTTCTGGGTGAACGTTGTGGGTGTGTCTGGGTGGAAGATTGGTTGTTGAGGTTGTGTCTGGGTGTATACTGTGGGTGTGTTTGGGTAGATGGGTGTATTTTGTGGGTGTCCTGGGTGGATGGGTGGGTTTTATGAGTGTGTCTGAGTGGATGTTCTGAGTGGTTTTGGGTGTGTGTTGAAGGTGTGTTTGGGTTGATGGGTGAGTTTTTTGTGGAAGTTTCTGGGTAAAAACAGAAACTGTTCTGATTGTAATTTTTTTTGGTATTTTACCATTTCCTCGTTAGGGGGGATGAAAAGTTACGTGTTGCACTCAAGTTCGAAGATTTTTGACCTTGTGCTCTTTGGATCCCCTCGCTATCGCTCAGGATTCTAATTTTTGAATCACTCGCTACGCTCGTGATTCAATTTTAGAATCCTTCGCTAGCTCGGTCATCAAAATTGAGCACGCGGTTAAAAAGCAACTTTGCACTCACGTAAAACAAATAACTATTTCTTTAATCAGTAGGTAGTTCCTAAGATTACCGCGTTCAACCAAACAAACTGTTCATATTTTATAAAATTAAGTAAGTATTGATAATTTTACCTCCTGGCATAGAAATTTTATGCCAAAAGAGAGGCTCCGGCAACTAGAGTTAAAGTCTTATCTAGTAAGAAATATACGATTTTGAAATATTTATTCTTCTTACGCCCTATCTTTACCAAGTACATTAGAGGGAGCAGACTCGTCTGTCGTACCCTCAAAATAAACGTAGCCACCAAGGTCACTAATTCCACGGTACTATCAAGTGATGGAATCTTTAAAACGATTCAATTAGAATTACATAGTTTAATTGTTACCTAACTAACAAGCGATGACCTCGACACTGCCCTGTACAATGTCACAGCCATTTTTTGTCGTAAAACCTTGTCTTTGCAGTCATCTGACTCGGCTCTATTATAAACTAGTTAGAGCTTTGCTTGTTTTGGTGTTATGTTGTTCATATTTTTAAGGCATCTACTGCCCGGCTAACATGACCACCGAAACACGATATAATAAAGCCATTTATCGCTTAGAACCCCAATCAAAACCCCATTGCTTTTTGACAGTTCAAAGCGAAAAATTGCTTTAACATAATTATCGTGTTTCGGTGCTCATGCTAGCTGGGCATGAGAGGTTTTTAAAGATAATTCGATTCTTAATCATCAGTTTTTTCATGTCTTCTCTGTGCTCTAGGAGGGTTTGGTGTCAGGCCAGCCCAAACCCTAGAGCAGTAAGACGAAAGACATTTTGGATTAATCTTCCTGCCATATTCCATTGGCTCCAATTTTATCTGTGGTTGGTTAGTACTACTTTCATGCTTTGGAAAGTAAGTTAAACCCTCAGTCTATTTTCAGAAGTAAATTCCCAAGCTAGCGTGATGAAATATTGCCCATTCTCCGTGTTGTTAGTCCGTTGACAAAGTATTCACTGACATTACAAATCAAATCATCATTATACAATAATAATTTCACATGCGTTCAATATAAAGTATCAATACAATATTTTCTTAACTCTTATTCACTTATGATTTTGTGGTAATGTAAGGTACTCGAAGCATTGATTGAGTTGTTGTTGTGAGAATTTCACGGTACAAACCTTCCAGTGATTCGCTAAGTGCGGATTGTCGGCTCGGTACGCTCGGCTTAACTCACTTTTAAAGTCGACCTTGCACGAAAAACTCATGTCATTCGGCCTTTTAAATTGTTCCTTTGAATAGTTTTCCCGCATCAAGACGAATTTTTCGAACTTTTTGTAACCATAATTTTCGTTGTGGTATCTTAGTTCTAATATTTAAATAAATATTTAACGTTCAAATAAAATAAAACATCTTAAAGTTAAGAATAATACACCATAATATTTTGTGATTTATAATTTAAGGTTCTGCCGTTTTTTAAATGAGTTCCGTGTAATAAACAATAAAATAAACAGCGTGTACGCTCAAAAAACGTCAAAACACAGTCTCTCACTTTGGGTTTTTGATGTCTAGCGTCTTGACGATTCAAAATATTGTTATCATACCAGATATGAATAAAAACGAATTTTTATTTTGTCATGACTTTGACTTTGTATAAAATTAAATGCGAAGCTCAACAAAACTATAATCTAGAAGTAAGAACAAAACACAGCGAAAACACGTAACGTACAATTGTCCAATTCATGTAACCCGTAATAACAGTAATTACGTCTCAGATTCAATTATACTACACAACACAATAGATGGACAAAATTAGAAACATACATTGTGGTTTTATACATATGTATGTATATGTAATGTTCTTCCTGTAATTCTTTCCTTCCATGCTGGTTTGAGCGAAAAAATTACGTAGAAAGTGCCAACACTAATCACCCCAGGGGTGTCGTAAAAGTCGACTAAGAGAGATTGCCCAGTGCAGACTAATAAGCACCTTGGGGCACCCGAATGGTGGAGGGCACCAACAACAGCATACCCAAAGAGAGTTGGTGGCAGGAGGCCGGCTGTAAAACCTGAGCCAAAACCTTGAGCAGTATCGATTGGATTGTTTTCATTCGAGAGACAGACTAACAGAGAGAGTTATTGGAATGTTTTCATTCCAATCACTCTCTCTGTTCGTCTGTCTCTCGACATGGTCCTTTCCGTCTCTTCTCTATACATTCATTTATCACTTGCACCTTCCGGGTATGATATTATGAATCAAAAGGAACTGCCCAGCTAGCATATGATATAGCCATTAACCGCTTTGAACTGTCAAAAATACATGGATTTAACGGAACACGATATGATGTAGCCATTTATCGCTTTGAACTGTCAAAAATCCATGTATTTTTGACAGTGGTCATACTAGTCGGGCGGAATGGCTTAACAAATGGACTTGAACAATTTTTTTTTTCATCGGTAACGTCATAATATTTGTATGACTGTGTTAGCATCGGCAGTACTCGGAGCGTGCGTAATTTCCGTTACCTACATGTTGTAAGCAATACCCAGATAAGTTATTCATACAATTGCATTGCGCGTTTAAGTTAAACGCTGGTGCAGGCGTGTCGTTGCCAAACACGAAACAACAATGGAATGGACGCCGTCTGTGCTTGCGCACGCCGCCATTCAAAGCGGACCAATTTCAGTTTTTGCAAAGTTGACACACACCTAAGGCAAAAACTGGAGACATGTAATCGTTTGGACCGCAATTGAGTCTTAGAATTTGACACATAGTGCATGAAATAGAGACAGTAGTATATTTTTTAATCCTTGAGGCTTAGAATTTTGACACAAAGTGCAAGATATAGGGACAGTATAAGGCTTACAATTTGACACGTAGTGCAAGAAATATTAATAGTAATCTTTGGAAGGTAATTGATAGGTGGTAGGACTTCTTTTAAGTCCTAGCTAGGCTTGCTACCACCATCTTATGAAAATCTATCGCTATAATATGTTATTCAGCATTATAATTGTGTTCCGACAATTGTGATAAGATAGCCAGCCCTTCTGTAGTTGAGGGTTCCAGATGAAGCTGGATTCCATCGTCGGCTCTTATCGTACCTCCATCTGGTGAGACGAAGGGCAAGGCTTCCCTGTCTGCCATAAAAAATATAGGCGTGATATGTAGGTACTATGTGTTCCATAAAATGCCATGCGACGAAAAAGCTCTTCAGAAAGAGACGTAAGCAACGTCGACAGGTTAGCCTATTTCTTTATTTCACCGGGCAGTAAAGATTACTCGATAAAACGGTTACGTATGCAGATGTAAACACGATAAAACAATTGTGTTCCTAATACGCTTTCTGCACCTTAATAATCGGAATCTACCGAAAAAAACCGATTCGGATAAGCCGCGTTCAGGGAAAACGAACTCTATTTGTTTTGTGGAAGGATGCAAATAGTTCGGCATGCGATTAGAATGTAGGTGAAATAGTTCGCAATTGAATCTGTTATTTGAGTGGTATTGATTGCATGGTTAAAGGTAAGGAAGTTGTATTGTTTGAAATAGCAAACGAATATGTCAGTAAAAATCCACCATATGTTCTCAAATATTATACGAGCAGAGTGCCGTGGTGAGGGCAGAGCAGAATACAGAAGGGGTGAGTGGACAAAGGTGTTTTCTACAAAAACGAAAAAATCGGCTTTTTTGAAAGAACATTAGATTTTATGTGACGAAAACTCGACTGATGAGCCCAGGCCCACGCTCAAATTTTGATTCGTATCAAAAATACAGACCCTAACAAAGGTGTTCGGGAACTGACGAACATGCATACATTTTACATTATAAAACACTCTTAACTCATTTTGAACTTGTTGTTAGAGCGCACCCGTGGTGGTAGCAAGGCTAGCAAATGTTATTCTTGACCCTCCTAGTATCAACAGGCCCCTTGATAAGATGGTGGTAGCTAGCCAGGCGGACTTGAAAAAAGCCACCAACCAAAACCGAGTGAAAATTGTACTCCCCTAGGGATCGAACCCGGGACCTAATTCCGGTAACCACTAGACCACGGAGGCGCTTTATAAAGCTTTTGATTAGTAGTTCTACTATGAAATTAGTGGCAGTGTACCCCTGGTTTTGCCAGACCGAACAAATCAAAAAATGCTTTTAAACAGTCCCAGACTCAAACATGAATTAAAGATTTAACACGTGTCAAATTGAAAAAAAAAACATTCGCAACTAACCGTTTAATGATCAATTAGAAGTTGAGAAACACAAAACGGAGTCCCACATACATTATTTGAATTGGATAATTGCGTCAGTGGATTGTAATCGATCTGTTAGAAAAATTAAATTCGAATTGAATAGCATTGAGACAATGTTGCCTCCGACATAATTGGCAATACATTTTCCAAGGACGATGGTGTTTTTTGACAAATATATATTTAGGTACTATTTTAAAATAGACTAAAGAAATACTTCTTTTCAATCGTTATAGTTACAGCATAGCAAGGCCAAATGAATTTGACTAACAAGTTACGGACATGAATGTTGATGAATGTCGAAGTAGATGAAGAACACTGAAAGATTAATGTATTTTGTGAGGTATAGATGATGATGATGTGTGATGAGTGTGAATGAGGAGATGTCGGTCTACGATGCGAGAGTATCCGTTAGCTTACAACGTAAAGTTTAAAGGCTAGAAAAAAAAATCGGGAAGTTAATTGGCGTCTTGGTTGGCCGAGCGGTTATAGGCAACTGCCTGGATTGTGCAGTAGACGCGGGTTCGATTCCCACATCAAGACCATAATTTTTAGAACTTTTTCTAACCACCAAAATTTTTGTGCTAATTTTTTTAACATTTATATAATGTTAAAATTAAAACCTTCGGGCAACCGTGGTATAGCCATGATTTATGTATGTATTAAATTAAAATCGAATAGACAATACGCACCTACCAATAATCACGTGTGCCATTTATCAAAAATTTTAATTTCAGACCAATACCCAAGTTATTTATTGTTAACCAAGCGGCCCTAAAAGTAGATGTCTTCAAAGAGATTTAATCTATTACTAATATTATAAAGTTGAAAAGTTTGTTTGTTTGGTTGGTTGGTTGAACGCGCTAATCTCAGGAACTACTGGCTCAAATTGAAAAATTCTATTTGTGTTGGATAGTACATTTATTAAAGAAGGCTATAGGCTCTAATTACCGCCATTAACGCGAGCGAAGCCGCGGGCGACCACTAGTGATAATGAAGAGGGGAAGCTATAGGTACTCCGTTGCATGAACCGGTGGGAGTAAAGATATCACCTTCGACCGCATTTCCATGCCAATCACAACATTGTTATCCCAGATACCGCGTGGGCAGCGACTGCATTTCGTCGAAGGTCACTCTTTGTTTCCACTAATTATTCCTTGCCTACGTTGATTGAGAAATTGGACAAGTGATGTACCTATTGTGATTCACAATACCTCCTTTATTGATGCTGTATTTTACTACATAGTTTGATATTTACGTGCATAATTATACATAATTATATCACGCCTATATCCCGAAGGGGTAGGCAGAGGTGAAACAACACCCACGTTTCGCCAATTAGGAGAAGTGGCGAGGCGAGCCTATACCACGACTGTTTATCCCCAAAGCGGTAGAAAGGTATCGAGACACAAACATTTCCCTGTTCCCTCCAAGCTGACCTGAGAGCGAAAACATAACGTAGAATCTCCCAGCCCTGACTCACACCAAGGGTCAATAATATATAATGGTAATGTCATAAAAGTCGACTAAGGGTGTTTTCCGGGTAGGTATAGACCAATAATAAGCACCTTGGGGCACCCGAACGGTGAAGGGCATACCACCAAAACAGCATACCCAATGAGGGTTGGAGTCATGCAGACGGTCGGCTGTAGAACCTAAGCCAAACCCTTGAGCAGTACGGATAGGAATGTTGTCATCCCAATCACTCTCTCCATTCAACGATCTCTCGACATGGTTCATTCCATCACTTTTCTAGATACATTCATTAATCACTAGCACCTTTCCGGCTGATGAATATAATGAATCAAAAGGAAGTGAATGGACGACGGCTGACCTATAAAAATGGAAAAGGAAACATACTGCGCTAAGCAACATGAATTAATGTAGAGAAAAGTTATGGAAAGTACCATGTCGATAAACCGATGAATGGCGAGGTTTAGAATGACAACATCATAATCCATATTGCTCAAGGTTTTAGCTTAAGTTTTACAGAAGCCGCCTGCCTGACACCGACCCTCTTTGGGTATGCTGTTGTTGGTGGTTTACCCTCTACCATTCAGGTGCCCCAAAGTGCTTATTGGTCTACACTAGCCAATCTCCCTTAGTCGACTTTTACGACACCCATGGGATGAGCTGGGGACGGCACATTCTACGTTATTTTTTCGCTACCAGGCCAGCTTAGAAGACATTTAATGTAATTATTGTACGTCGTACCTTACGGGAATTGAATCGAATTACCCAAGGGTGCCGTAAAATTTGAGCGAAAAAAATACATTCTACGTGATTTTTTCGCTCCCAAGCCAGCAGGTTAGACACACGGTGAATCCATGTAATGCCAAAAGAGTTTACGTCTCCCTCTCCCAGTGTCGCAATGGCCGCCCACACTAGCCATGGTGTGCCAGGTTTGCGCAAACTCATGGCACCTAGACTAATGCGCCGATGGTATCATCGTGCATCCTCAGACGTTAAGTTCTTGTGTCTGTCTGTTCGAATGCGTGCTTATTTGGTAATTGCGTGGGTAAAGTTAAAGGTAGCGATTTTATTCGGTTGCGAAGATGATGCGATGTTACAAGTGACTGTGTAATAGAAAGCAATTAAAAACAATCAGTCATAAATATACAATGGTTGGGTATTTTGTTAATTTGACTTTGGATCTTTTACGGTTTTAGAATCACGCCTATTTGTTTGTGCAGAGGTGGATCATAATCGGCGAAACACCCCCTCGCCGATTAAGTTAGGTCCCATGTTGTAGGGGCGAGCCTAAAGCTATCTATCAGGCACGTCATTCGCAGTAATTATTTTATTGTTAAGTTATATGAGAGGAACGCTGCTGCCCATTTCTCATCGTTGTCTTTACCCTTACCCTCTGGCGAGATTGGGGTGGTGACATTTTTATTCAGCTCTGCCGTCACCACAGGGTCCATATAGAATAAATACTACATAGTTGGGTAAAACTCCTCTAAGTGGCAAGCACACGGGATCTTAAAAGGCATAATTCTGGAGTTGAAAAAAGTAAATTTCAGTATCAACAGCAACGTTACCAACTAACGTTGCTGTTTATAGCAAAAAAATAAGTTAAGACTAAAATTTACTTTTTACCTCCAGAATTATGCCTTTTAAGATCCCGTGTGCTTGGCACTTAGAGGAGTTTTACTCAATTTCGCTCAGAATACAATAACCTTAAGAGGAGATAACCAATAAGAGGAGCTCGCTAGCACAGTGGCTTAGCGCATTTGGCCTGCGATTGCGTACACTAAGTAATGTTCGCAAAGGCCGGTCATTGGAGACTAAAATTTATTATCTCGAGTTCCTCCGTACTTCGACAGGCACGATAAGCCGGCTGTCCCGGCTGCATTTGAAGTCGTTAAATAAACACCAACCCACCACTGGGACTGCGTGGTGGGTTATGGCTCAATCTTCCTATATTCTACCATCCATAGGGAAGGCCCGTGCCCCAGCAGTGGGCTCATTAAAGAGCTGTTTATGATGATGATGATGACAATAACCTTTAATAATCTTTATTGCGACTATGCATTGTTATTTAAGTATGTCACCAAAGCACTGACAGTGAAACCGTCTCAAGACAAAACACTTTCGCACTTCGACAACTCCAAACCACCGCAACCACAACCTAATCGGATCCAACCACAGCCTCATTGAATCAGTGAAATTTATAGCTGCTAGGCAATTTATTGATTTAATAAGATACACCATTGACAATATTATACAACATTTTATACAAAATTTAACTCACTACGTAACTATTAAAATAAAAAAAAAACACAAATCTAAATAATTCTGACCGCCTCTGTGGTCTAGTGGATCGCCCGCCGGAATAAAGATCCAGAGGTCCCGGGTTCGATTCCCAGGGAGATACAAATTTGTTTGGTTGGTGGTAGGACTTCTTCCAAAGTCCGCCTGGCTAGCTTCCACCATCTTATCAAAATCTGTCCCCATAATAATAATGTTACCAGCAATGTTCCGACAATTGTGGTAAGGTAGCCAGCCCCTCTGTGGCTCAGCCACAGAGGGGCTTCGCCTGGAATTCTCAGGGATTCCAGGCGAAGCTCGATTCCATGTTCGGCCCTTATCGTCACTTACCATCCAGTGAGATAAAGGGCAAGAGCTTCCCTGTCTAGCAAAAAAAAATACGACATTTTTACACAAAATTTAACTCACTACATAAATACTAAAAAATAAAAAAACAAATCTAAATAATTTATACCGTGCTATCATAATACCTACATTTGATTGACTGAGGAGCTCGCTAGTGCAGTTGCATAGCGCGCTAGGCTTACGATTGTGTAAACTAAGCAACAAGTTCACTTATGCCGATCATTGGATGGGTGACCAGATATATATGTATAATCTAGAGCTACCTATTACACCAAACCTAATTAGCGAAAAATAGGTGTTCATTCACCCCTCATTCACCGTTTCGCCAATTATGCTAAGGTCCCATGTAATAGGTGGCGAGCCTATTGCTATCTGGCACGGATATCACAGTACATTGCTAAGCTGGTATAAGAGGAACGCTGCTGCCCATTACTCATCGCTACCGCAGATTGGGGGTGGTGACAATTGTATTCTGCTCTGCCGTCACCACACGGCGACGCCAAAGCCTACCGTTACACAAACTATTTGTTCCCATAAAGTAACGCAAGCCAGCGGAAAATGCAGCAATTGTTTTATGTCAAACTACATATTGTTAAAACTGACATTATGATGGTCTACATAATGCCGTATTCGAGTTTAAGAAGCCAGTGGACATATGTCACGCGCCGGCGCCCGCGCACGGCTGCGATTGGTGCGTACGCGGACGCAGTACGCAACGATACTTTCGCCCGATGCGCATCGGGAAACATATCGCCGGCTAAGTCACAGGCGGCAGCGGGAAGCGTCATCATTACGCTTCTCTCGGTCTCGAAATATCCACAGGATAATATAGTCACAAAGAGTTGTGATCTGACATGATCTGATACGATAGCGAGAGGTGTGGATGAGAAATTGGTGAAGCATAGAGAGCAGTGGAAGAAGAAAACATGTTGTGCCAACCCCGCCTAGAGAGGGATAAGGGCCGGAAGAAGAATAAGAAGAGTTATGATCTGACATTGCTCAAAATAAGATTGGACGTACGTAATGCATCACATTCCTGTAATTTATAAACAGACTTGAGAACCATACATATTATCACACCTTTAGATTCTCCAAGCGAGGTGCAGAGGTGTATACTAGCTTTATTTGTTTATTTATTAAGATCACCAACAAGTTCAAATTAACACAGTTAATAAATAAATATTTTTTTTTACACTCACACCTATCATCTAGCCCAAAGTAAGTAGCCTAAGCACTTGTGTTATGGATACTGATGACGGACATATTTTTTAATATAAATATGTATATAAATGTTGAAAATATACTGCATAAACATATACACAACCATGACTCGACAATAGTAACTGTAGTACTGATAATAGTAACAGTTTTTAACAATTGGTTTTTAACCTTGTACGACACCCACGGGAGAGATAGGGGTGGTGACAATCTAGTTATCAGTTGATTTTTAATGCTGCATTTTCAATAAAAAGGTGTGCCAATATTGTTTACCAAATAAGACAAGTTAGATGGTACAGGCTTTACGGTGACAATTTTTACGGCTCTGGCGCGGGTCACAGGCGGGGCGATTTGTTAGTTTGATGGTAACAAGCCGCCCCGCTCGTGACTCGCGCTGCCACCCCTTCACGCACCACAGCTGACCATGGAGCCAATTAAGCCTCATACGTTACACCACGACCACGTTTTAGGTCGACCACGGTCAATGGTCGGGTATACTATACAAGGTGTAACAGAGAGTAACAGAGAGGTGTAGTCATATTTAAAGGGGTTATTCAGGCCATCAAACTGAACAACTTTCGCTAAGGGACCAAAATCGAAATCTCAGAAAAAATAAACACTCCCCCATACAAAATGATGTCAGCTGGTTCTCGTTTAGTATGGGGAAGTAATTTTTTTTTCGGAGATTTCGATTTTGTTCCCTTAGCGAAAGTTGTTCAGTTTGATGGCATGAATAACCATTTTAAATATGACTGTGTAGTCATATTTAAATATCTCCCTGTTATGGAGATAACAGGGAGATATCCCCGGATATATCCAGGGAGGGAGATGTCTCCCTGTTGCACCCAGTATAAAATACCTTCAATACCGTACACAAACATTAAGTTTGACCTTTAAAGGGACCTGATTCACAACACAGTGTAATCAGAGTTAATTTTCTAAGTTCCCACCCCTTTCTTACTCATACGTCTTTATTGTAATCCTGTACAAGGGACAGCAGATTGTTCTAAGCAAATTGGAAACTCTAGTTCGACAAACTTGGTGCAACTTCTTTTTTATGCTCTTGATCTTCATCTCACCTGGTAAGGTAGGTGACTGATGATAAGGGCCGAAGGTGGAATCGAGCTTCACCTGGAACCCTCAACCGAAGAGGGGCTGGCAATCTTATCACAAATTGTCGGAACACAAGCATTTGTGTTTCGGGAATTTAATTGCATTATTATTAGGGCGACAGAGTTTTGGTAAGATGGTGGTAGCCAGCCAGGCAGACTTAAAAACCAAACCAAGTACAAATTTTTACTCTTCTAGTAGTCGGCCCCGGGACCTCGAGATCTAATTCCGGTGGGAGAACCACTACCTATATTACTGCACTGGTTAAAAATAGGTGTGATTTATATATGCATATTTAGACAAGCGGATATATGCATATTTGATTTCTTATGTCACATTTAACGACATCCGTGTGACAGAGGGGTGGTGACAATTGTATTCTCCTCTGTATCACACAACACAATTGTCGCTACTGTTTAACTACTTGCAATCAGAAACGAAAATAATCGTGGAATACACGCATCAAGTGTCATTAAAGCTAATTTTAGATAATTGCAAATGATGTAACTGGTACTTCTGTAAGTTCTTAAGCTATCTAACAAAGGTTCTATTCTATTCGTGTCCCATTTTGATCCTTACCCACTTGACAATTAGACTTACATTACCTACATGTGCAGTGTCGAGCTCAATGGCTGGGTGATTGTGTAAGAAGTACTATTCGCAGAGACGATTTAAAGAAATATTATTTTGGTCACTTGTGACAAAAATTTCAATAATTTAGTTCTTTTAACCCTTAATAGTGTTCTTCTCTGTCATCAATATTAAACCGTGAATTTTGCAATAAATAAAATCCCACAACTCGCCACCAACAATGAGTGATGTGATTCGCACACCATCGAATCATCATTATCATCATCACCAGCCCATTAATGCACCCACTGCTAAGACACGGGCCTTTCCTATGGGTTGAAGAATATAAGGAGATTGGGCCATAACCCACCACGCTGGCCCAGAGCGGGTTGGTGGGTATTAACGACTTCAGATGCAACCAGGCTTAACGTGCCTTCCGAAGCACGAAGGAACTTGAGATAATAAATTTTTGGTCACTCATCCAACGACCGGCCTTTGCGAGCCTTTGCGAAATACACCGTAAATTTGGCACTAGAAAATCCCACCTTACCTATCTTGGAGTGATTTAAATCTCACACCATCGAATGATAGTGAAGTGTAATATATCATCTATCTTAAGCCGACACCCACGTGCCCAGTCAAAATGCAGTAACTAATTCCCACTAATCATCCCATCATAACACTGGTGACTGCCAGGTGAACAAACGGCCTTGTGCTCTATGAATAATCCGAAAATCATAGCCTGCATTCGCGTGAATCACTCCTAATGATGCAAGTAAAGAAATTGTGTACGTCACTCCTACACTCGATTATTCGGTGGAGGTGTAAAAGCTATTTAATTAACGAGAGTGAGTCGCCTTGGGCCTGATGGTGTATCTGCTTCTGGTGACAGGCTTGCCATGTGGTAAATCAAATCAAGTCCAAGTTCCTCGTTTATCCATAAACATCAGAGGGCCTAAGAGATACCACAGATATACAATTTCAAGTTGGCCGACTAAATTGCAGATTGTACCAATAGTCACAGAAACTTAATATGATAGCCCGCACAACTTATCAAACTAAATCGTACAACTAAAACGATCGCATTCAATTCAATATCAGTACCAATTCAATATTGTCGAACAACAAAATTCTTAAAAGCACGCAATTTAGGTGTTCGTTACTCGGCCAACTTGAAATTGTATATTGTATGACTGCGGTCGCTCTAAAAGGCAACATCTGCAATAAATTTTTTTAAGACCCTATAACGAATTACATGGTAATTCATAAACTAGTCGCTTGTCGTCTAGTAATCCCCACACACACACCGCACACAACTCCTCTGTGGAAATTTACCAGTTTGAGAGCTTTATGTATGTTTGTAAAATCGTTCGCATTAGAAATAAGCTACAGGTACACGTATGAATCGTCAAGACACCAAGTCCTTCTTCTTTTCACTGGCATGTCTTCCTCTCCCACTCTCCTCTATCGGACGTGAGCTCGGCACGAACTCCTCTCTTCCTCATATCTTCAAGTCTCCAAGCCCCACATGTTTTGTAACAAAATATATTACACGGAAATAAATGTAGACACATAAATTTTAATAGCGAAAGCTAAGCAAAGTTTTATTTTCTATAGAAAAGTGATTTGTGCGCGGAAATGAAAGATATTATGAAGATTTTCCACCCGATACAGACCCCGTATTTGGGTCAAGCGCGGTGACGTACAGTCGTCAGCACGTCAAGCTACCACCAAATGACAAATTTTCTCAAGCCACTTTGAGCTTAACGACCAACGAGTAAAGGTTGACAGTCGATTGAAAAACTTTTTGGTCACCCATCCAATGCCCGGCGTTAGCGAACGTTGCTTAGTTTACGCAACCACAGGCCGAGCGCGCTATGCACCACTGCGCTAGCGAGCTCCTCTTCCACCACAACACTTCACGTTAATCTATTCATCAATCAATCAAGCCCAAAATTATTTGTACTTATCCTGGTAATTCCAATTATGCCACTTCCGTAATCAGGTCTTTGTTACTTTGCAAGTCATCTGCCTATTGAAGGCTTCGTACAATCAGTGCTTTAGACACGGTACAAGAGACACCAAGTTTGTAGTTACCCCGCCAAGGAAACGTGACTAGGAGAAAAATTCGAACAAATCACGCTAAATTTTATCCTCAAAGGTGGAAACAAAAAAAATGCTGAAAAAGGTGCACTCACTAGCTCTCTCTTTCTTTCTCTAGTATACATAACATCAGTCATTTTTAATTTTTTAAAAAGCAATATTTTTTATTGGTTTTAACTTACCTTCTAATCATGGTGTTAACAACACAAATCCCCGGAGATGATCTCCTGAACATTGCCGTAAGGGGATTTCTGAATTGGTCTAAGGGAAATACTAGGAATATAAATTTCCTCATTTCGCGATAGTGGGTCAAATATTAGTATATTTTTTTATACGTAACAGTTGAATCACACATACCTAAATACGTAACACAAAAATATATATGTATGTATAACACGCCTATTTATTCTCGAAGGGGTAGGCAGAGTTGTAAGGACGCAAACTTTATTTTGAATAACTCTCACAAGAAAATGTTTTGACGTCAAAACAAAAACTATACGATATCACTGTGTTTTGCAGATAACTAAATTGTTAAGTAAATACAGACTTTAATTAAGTCGGTTATAAAGCAACAGCACAGTAAAAAAAAACCTGTTAAAAGACCCATTCAACATACCATTTTTTAATCTCGATTTAACCTTAACCCTTCTTTGTTTCTTTTTTCTAACAATTGTTTGATATATTCATAAAATCCTACAAAGTTAAAAAGGCTAAAAACAAATTTAAAAACAAAATTGTGTCAATTTTGTTTTTCAGGTATTTCTATCTCATTTCCTTCTTTGTAACTACCGTGGCTTTAAACACTTTATTTGAATTTATTGTTTATATAATTTACCCAATGATCTCAATTTGTCTTGTCAACAGGGTGGTGCCAATTTCGAAGAGGAAGCGGGAGTCTTCGTTCGCCATCATCTCGGAAACACCCACAGCCTCCAGACCAACCAGTCCGCGCTCCCTGCCCGTGGAGATCAGATCAGGCAGACGGTCTCCTTTCAAAGGTAAATCTTTAAGAGATTGAATAATAATATTAATATGAATCAAGACTATTTATCCCCGAAGGTGCTACCCGAAGGCAGAGGTGAAATAACAACCACGTTTCGCTACTTATCATTACCGGCATTATAATGTCCCCACTGCTGGGGCACAGGCCGTCCTATGGATTAAAGAACATATTATGAAGAATTGGGCCATAACATGGTCCAGTCATACATACATAAATCTCGCCTATATCCCCGAAGGGATAGGCAGAGGTGAACTAGCACCCACGTGGTCCAGTCAGATTGTTGGGAATTAACGACTGCAGACGCAGCCGAGTTATGTTAAGCTGCCAACGACTTAACGTGCCTTCTGAAGCACGGAGAAACTCGAGATTATAAATTTTTGGTCACCCGTCCAATGACCGGTCTTAGCGAACATTGCTTGGTTATGCAATCGCAAGCCAAGTGCGTTAAGCCAATGTACTTTTGATCTCCCCGAGGAGCAGTACTTCATTAATTTAATTTATATTCTGCAAGACGTACAGAGTTAGTACAGTATTACTGTTACAATTAATATGCCCCGTTTCTTTATTCCAGGTCACGGGTTTAGAGAAGAGACTTCTCGCCACAACACCCCCAAGACCTCAGCCGCGAACTCCCGCGCCAGTTCACCGCCCAGACGGCGAACCAACTCACTGTCCAAAATAGAAAACATGGCCCAAGTCGCCTTACCTTTACCGATCCACACGCTGAGCAGACCGCATTCCCCAAGGAACTTCCTAAGAGAGAACATAGAGGAAGTCCGGGAGCTCAGCGAGCTCAACAGAGAGAAGCACGATGCAGAAGCAGAGAGAAGAAGGATAGAAGACGAAGAGGCGCTTCTTAAAGAAATGGGCTTATTAGACAAAAATGCCAAAAGTGACTCTGTTAGGAGTCTAGTCGGCTCGCGAGCCACTTCCAGAAGTAATTCTCCAAATAAACTTAAACTGAGGTCCAGATCGAGCTCTCCTTCAGCTATATTATATTATGAGAATATTTCAGCGAGCAGCAAAGAGTTTGTTAACGTAGACGACGGAATGCCTATGCCGGTTACTCACAGATCAAGAGTTAGGAATGTATCGAAGTCTCAACCACAATCGAGCGAAGGATCGCCGAAACATTCGAAGATACCTAAACGACAAAATTCCGTTTCACCAGCAAGAGCTGGAAATAGACGAAATGGCTCAATGACTAGGAGACCAATTGAGAACGGCTTGAAGAATCAGCGATTTATATCCAATAGTACAAGTAGCATCCATGAGACTATTAAAATTGGTAGTCAAGCTCATGATAGGAGAAACTTGAGTAAGAGCACACAACTTCTAAGCATTTCTCCAGCCCATATTAAGGGCAAGCCTCCAATATCACCCGGGAGATCAGGCCCACCACCTTCAAATAAAACTATCAATGCGAAAAGACTATCACCAATTGTTGGCACACCTAATAAAAGTCCTGTTGAAGACTTAAAGCCAAAGTCTGCAAAGACACCTACTAAACCTTCTCCAGCAGCAAAGAAACCAATCAAAACTGCTGGTAACACGCCTGCTATATCTAGATTGAATTCTAGACAGCCTAGCAGAACAGTAAGTAGGGACCCCAGTCCTGAAAAACGCAAGACTAATATAAAAGCTCCTCTTTCTTCCAAGCAAACTAATAATCAAAATAAATCGGTAGCCAGAACACCCACAGCTAAAAATACTCCAAAAACTGCAACCCCTTCTAAAACTGAGCCTAAAAAACCTCCTATTAATCGAACTAGCAGTATGAAAAGTTTAGTAAGAACTCCCAGCACAAAAACGCTAAATGAAAAACCCCCTTTAGTTAGAAAGTCGAGCAAAAAAGATGTGACAGAAAAGGCGAAATCGACTACTAAAATAAATGAAGTTGGTACAAGAAAAGAATCAGCTAAGGAGGAAAAGAAACCTCAAATTGTAGAAAAACAAAACGTCCCCAAAAAAGAAACATCAGCAAAACAAAAGAAAACACTATTGGAAGCAAAAACTAGTACAGATTCTGGCACAGATGCTGAAGAAATAAATAAACAGGATAATGAAACGCAATATGATAAAATTACAAACGAAAAAGGTGAGCTCGTAATATTGACAAAGAAGAACATTGTATCAATGACCACAGCTGCCATTACCTCTCAACCTTTAGAAGTTGTAACTACAGTTACTAACCAATTACCAGTTGCTTTAGAAAAGGCCAGAGAAAAAGGAATCTTTGAAAGGTTAAGTTCTAGAGAATCACTAGCTCCCAAAGATGAAGACAAAGAAAAAGAGAGCGTACTGAAAAAAGACATGGATAATAAACAAGAAACGAAAGTGGAAGTCGAAGAAAAGAAGAAAACGGAAGACGAAGACAAAAATAAAATGAAACCGGATGATAAGAAACACTCTGCTAAGCCTAAGGAAACTGGTTCAGTATTCGCTGAAGACAATATGAGGTTCAAACCGTTGCAGCCACCTTACAACAACCCACAAGTGGAAAGAGTGAAACAAAAAATAGACGACATTTTAAAATCGCCTGAAGTCTCAACCGAAAACATTCTCGCCACAGGAGTCAAAGCGAAGGAACCTAAAAGTACATTCAAATCTGTAGCAGATAAAACAAAATCTGAAGCCGCAGAGGCAAAAAATGAAATGTCTAAAAAGTTAAATGATATAAAAGACCAAGTTGTCAAACAAAACGACTCAGTGGCAGCCGAAATACGCACTGAGGCGACCAAAATTGTTAACAGTATCATAACACCTGTAGAAGAGCCTAAAGAAGTGATGGAAACAGTAAAAACAGAAGTTAAAAAAGAAATAGAGCCCATAGTAATGGTTGTTAATGAAAATAAAAACGGGCGTGCTGACATAGTGGAAAAAATGACTGAAACTCTCGTAAAAGGTGAACCAGACTTAGAAGTGCAATGCTCTAATATGTCGACACCTGCGGAGAAGGTAGCGCCTCCAAGAAAGAAAATGGCCGATGGATCTGATAAGTCCTCTCACAGTAATGGCGGGTGAGTTTTTTTTATTGTGATATTGGATTAGGATAACTCTTACTGCCGGACTCAGACGCGTCAATTATCTTTAATAAGTACTTAATGTCTCAAAAATTCATTTAAATCTAGACCACAGACCCGGCAAGAATAGCGAATAGTTTTGAAGTATTTGACCAAAGATTTTAATGGTTAGAAAAAGTTCGAAAATTTTTGGTCGAAACCGCGTCCACTGCAACCCGGGCAGGTGCCTGACCGCCTCGGCCAACCAAGACACTAATTAACTTGCCGAAATTCTTCTAACCTTTACACTTCCCGTTGTAAGCCATAACGGAGTTATTTATTATTTGATTAAGTTATTTTTATTGTGATATTCTATTAGGGTAACTCTTACTGTGCGGCAGTACACGTCAATTTACTTTCATCAGTATAAATTTCACAAAATTAATGCCACAAACCCCGGCCACAGACCCGGCAAGAATAGGGACTAGTTTTTAATTGTCATTTTTTTGTATTAGGTACTCATTAACGTTAATTGACGTCTCTGAGTGCGGCAGTTAGAATAGCTATAAGAAAATATTTGAAGTACCTATTTGCTTTTGCACATATTTTAACGAACAAACATAATTAATAATCATATCAACGACTAAAACAGTACAGCGTTGTTAAGTCGATTTTAAAGACAGACATTTTGTTTGAACCATTACAATAGAAATATATAGAACTGGAAACAATAGAAATATTAACAATAAGTACAGAGTTCTATTGAATTCTATTGAGATATGAGTTCTATTATCAACCTGAGACTTGAGAAATATATATGTTTAGCTTTAAATATTAAAATTTTCGGAAAATTTTAAAGACTTGCGCTTAAAAATATGATATAACAGCATTTAAGTTCTATTGCAATGCCGCGTTGGTATTTAACAGACCGCTAAGATATTACCTAACACCGCCATCTATGAACCAAGACACGTACTAATTACTTTAATCAATCCCTCATTAATGCAATAAACCGGGAAGTTACAATGCGTACCTATACATAAGCAGGCAATCAACAATGCGAAAAAAAAGAAAGTGTGATCCCTTGGAGACGTTTCACCAGACGAAATGGAAACTTATTATACCCCTGAGAGAGTTGCGGTTTAAATGATAGAAAACTGATGGCAATGTACAGTCACGTTGTAATAGACGTATTGTGTTATGAGCAATTATGGAGGATTTTTTAATGCTAGACAAGGGAGCTCTTGGCTTTCATCTCAACTGATGATAAGTGATAAGGGCCGAAGATGGAATCGAGCTTCATCTGGAATCCTCAACTACAGAGGCAATCTAATCACAATTGTCGGAACACAATCCTGCTGTTAACATTATAACTACGGCAACAGATTGTTGATTAGATAGTGATAGCTAGCCAGGCGGAGTTGAAAAAAGTCATAACACCAACCAAACAGATTACAGTACAAATTTGTACTTCCCTAGGCTTCAAACCCAGGACCTCCAGATCTTAATACCGGTGGACGAACCACTAGACCACGAAGGCGCTTTATGAATACTAGGAAAGATAGAAAATAGGAAGACAATCATTACATCTGCCCTCGTAGCACAGGACGTAGACAAAATCTCCTCGCGGAAAAGAAAGCATTTTCCTCTCGCGCCAATTCCCACTAAATGCCGAGACAAAACACTGTCAAGTGGTGGAGAGAGGTTTGTCCACGTCCCGTGCTGGGCTTAGGACAGGATAAAGTCTATCTTTTATCTCGGATACTAAATTGGCAGGTACTAATGTCATGTTTTATTGTTTAGTCAACTCTAAACAATAAAACATGACAAAAATAGACTTTGAAACTTTATTTTAAAGACATTATTTACTTAAAAGACTTTATTGTTTAGAGTTGACTTAACAATAAAACGTGACTTTTGCACCTGTCAAATAAGTATCCGAGATAAAAAAATAGATTTTAGATAGACGTAGGACACAGTGCCCATCTAGGCCTTTCTTAAAAGTTACAAATAGTATTGCGTTTCAGCGGGGCAGGTGGCCGCTATCATGCCAGTTCGCGTGACCCCGGCTTATTTACATGCGACGCTACACGTCACTCGCTCACACTTGATACACGCTGTATAATGTCCCCGACTGTACTAGGCGTTCGGACGCAGCCTAAGTTAGTGTCCAAAAAACGAACGTTTTATGCTAAGTCAAGCGATTCATCATCTTCAGCAGACATTATCAACACAAGCATAATATTCTGTACCGACGTGTTTTCCGTATTCATGTTTCGTTACGAGTTAATATCGAGATTGCTTGGAGTCAGTGCGATCGAAATAATGAAGATCTTTTTCTAATTAGTTAGTTCGTTAGTGACCGTGTGGCGACGGCAGACCAGAATACAGTTGTCACCACCCCCATCTCTCCTGCGGCTGTCGTAAAAGGCAGCTATAAGACAGCAATGAGAAGATACTGGGCAGCAGCGTTCCATTATCTCATCAAAAATCTGTTGCAATAATGATAACAGCGTTATAGTGTTCCGACAATTTGTGATAAGATACCTCAACCACAGAGGGGCTGACCCCTCTGTGGTTGAGGGTCGCTTACCATCAGGTGAGATGAACGCCTACCGACCGGCTAGTGACCGATTGTTATGATTTTTTTTGTGTATATTGGGTCCTACCCCATAGGTATACCAATAAGTACCTTGGAGGTGAAGGAGGTGATCCAAATGGTGGAAGGGGTGGAGAATGACTCAGAATTCACCACTCTCACCCTGTCTAGCATCATAAAAAAAGCTTTGTTGCTAACTCTTCTCGTTTGAAATGGGTGAAATAGTTGATTTTGCGATTTACAGTCTTTCACTTCTCCAGTTACCAGTGTCCTGTCCCTTTAGACAAGTGACCAATCTTGAATCTATTCGAACCACTGAACTCTAACAAGTACGCTGGACTGAAAAATGAAGCCAATTTGACTATCGCCATCTTGGCGCTGATGGCACTGGTGTACGAAGGTGAACGTCCACGGAACTAATATTAGAGATGCATTTGTAATGTCAAATACAAGCAACAAACGTCAAATTTAGTACCCTTGCCGCTCGAAGGGGCGGCGAGGGTCCAGCGTACTTGTTTATTAGAGGTCAGCGATTCGAACGAATAGATAAATGTATGAAACTGACGTATTACAGATAAAACAACATGGTGATCTTAGTGTCAAATGAGTAAGAGAAGCTGTCAATGTTTAGTCTCTTAGAATACAAATGGCTTGGCTAGGCCCTCAGAGCTCGAGTCACGAGTGGATTCTGACCCATTCTCCACCCCTTCCACCAATTGTGTGTCCCAAGGTGGTTATTGGTATACACCGGGCAGTTTCCTCTCGACATTTACGACACCCCTGGGGTGAGTCAGCACTTTGATCGTTGTTTTTCGTACCCATAGGTCAGCATGTAATGATCCTAAATCAAAAATGAGTCAAATTCGTTGACCTCTCTTCGCGTGATCGCACCGTACACTGTACACATAAACTGAAGTTGAATAAGTCAAGTTTTATTTTGGAAATACATACATACATACATAATTCACGTCTATATCCCTGAAGAGTTAGGCAGAGGTGAACTAGCACTCACGTTTCCCCAATTATGTTAGGTCCCATGTAATAGGTGGCGAGCCTATTGACATTTATCGGGCACAAAAGTCGCAGTACTTTGCTAGGTGTGGTATAAGAGGAACGCTGCTGCCCATTCCTCATAACTGATTTATCTTTAGTCGCCTTGTGCGGGAGAGATTTGGGGTGGTGACAATTGTATTCTACTCTGCCGTCACCACACGGCCTTATTTTGTAAATGGTCTCAAGAAAAAGAGTTCTTTGTACTTACTTTGCGAGCCATGGTCAGAATATCGAGCGTCTAGTGGCGTGACCGCCGCGACTTAGCATGCAGCTGTTTCTAGGGTTCACACAACACACTGACGCGTTCAAATGGGCATAGAGTTTTGCAGTGTTTAAATTGACCGTGGATTGCTTTTTGTGTTAAAAGCAATTGTCTCGGAATTTTTTGAGCATTTGATTTGAAAAAACAGAAAATCTGCAGGAAATGCGTGTTTTTTAATTCGCCGAATGGCATTATTACGATAATGGACTGTTATTACGATAACAGTCCACTGCACAAGACAAAGGGACGAAAAACTCTAAAAAATCGTCACTTAAACTGTATGATTTGATTATTAAACAAAAAGTATATTTGACTTTAAAAGAGAATCATTGTATTGCAAAACCAAGCCATTGCATTACTACGTGAAATTCCATCATCATAATCGACAAAACCCACACAATCATAATTAATTATAATATAAGTAAATTAAAGGCAGCAGTACATCTGTCCTACTTAAATCTACTTTCTTTAAAAGGTAGATTTAGCGCTACGGCGTAGCAACGCAGTGTGTGACTTCGCCCTTAGTTTTAAGTCTAATAAAAGAATTCCAAAAGGAAGTTTCACCAGCATCTGTGTTATTTAACAATACGCTACAGATGTTTTGTAAAAGCGGTAAAGTTGGAAACTGATGCATCTATCTATGGTTTCTCTATCTACTTAAGGTTCTGATGATGAATTACTCCATAAAGATGTCCAGAAAAAGAACCCATACAATATAAGTCTATGCTCAACTAACATGGTGCAGTTATGTGTGCTATGTGCATGGCAACGATTGCGAATCAGAAAGCCTAGACACGTGGCCAATCTACTCGAACCACTGACCTCTATTAGAAAAATTACGCTAGACTGTAGTAGGTTGTCATCCAAAACATGAAGCAAATTTGACTATCGCCATCTTGGCGCTAATGGCACTGGTGTGCGAAGGTGAGCGTCCACGGAACTATTAATGGAGATTGCATTTGTAATGGCAAAAATTTACTTACTCTTGCCGCTCGACGGGGCGCTTCAAATCGCCGCAAGAAACAAGAAGAAATTGTCATTTTAGTAGAAGTATTCAGTCCAGCGTACTACGTATAATAGAGGTCAGTGATTCGAACGAATAGAAGAAAAATGTATGACGTTTTACGGAGAATATAACATGGCGACCGTCGTGTCAAATGTAAGAGTAGTTGTCAAAACATTCACATTATTTCCATAGAAACGCATCCACCACTTGGCTATAGGCATAGATATGTGACACATGCTCGAGTTCACCAAAACGTAAAACAAGCGATTATTATTCAATCGATTTTTGACAATTTATCGTATGGAAGAACTGTCAAAAACTGACGGTTATTTTTGAATCAATTGTTATATGTTTTGGTGAACTCGAGCCAAAATATCCGTAAAACACTAATCCGATTAGGCAGGCGTGGTAGGCATTCATTCACCCAGTGCTATGCCCCAGCCATTGAGCGTACACCACGATTACTAGACATGGAAAATTTTATTAATCGATGTTAAGTTCTATTTTATTGGAATATAAAAGGATAGTCAGTCCATTACCAAGAATTACTTTAACAATCTTTAATTTCCGTTGCGTAAAACATTATTAAATTTGGCCAGCCCTAGACTGCGACGTGGTACACAAAATGAGGAACGCCCAAAAGTCTTGCAAGATACTTCTTGTAAGACCTGTTATTTTGGTAAACTTATTAAAAAAAACAATTCTCTACGTCCCCGAAGAGTAGTATTTCAAACCATTGTGTATATATTCAAAATAAGGCATTGAAACAATTTTTTGCGAGAAAAGCGTTTTAGATTTGTGTCTCTTTTTATATATTCAAGAGGCGATATGACTCCAACTGCCGCACTCAGAGACGTCAATTAACTTTAATGAGTATTTAATGTCAAACATTTTCATTCAAATCTAGACCATAGACCCGGCAAGAATAGCGACTAGTTTTGAATTGTCATTTTTTGACGTTAAGTATTCATTAACGTTATTTGACGTCTCTGAGTGCGGCAGCTAGATAGTGTAATAAGAGAAGTACGCTCGACTGAGACGCGTTTTAAGTGTCGGAGCGACTGTACTAATTTTTCATAAAATGATAATTTGGGGGGTTTTGGCAGTCCTTTCTTGATGTTAACCTGACACTGCCTAAATAATCCTGAAGAGACCGAAACAGGTGGAAATCTGAAGGTGCAATTAGGTCAGGGCTATATGGTGGCCGCTTTCTCTCTACTGCGATAGAAGCACAGTTCTCTTCCAATCCCACCATCCACACAGCATCACCTTATTGCCAGTTAACCCAGGTTTTACCTCAGTCTGTGAAGCCTTACCGACCCTTGCCTTGCTTGAACGACCTTTTTCGCACGTTCTTGCCATACGTGATCCTCTTTTCATCACCAGTTATCAATCTTTTCAACGCACCCAAATAGTATCGAGTTTTTTTGTGAACCCTACTTTTTTCAAATGTGTCAAAACTGTTTTGTGGTCAATTGAGGGCATCGACCACAAAATAATCTTCAGCTATGTCGTAACTGCTGACTTTTTAAAAAATGGTGTCCATTTTATAAAATGTTACATTGTTAATGCTTATCTCGTTGAATATTTGAAAGTTTTCGACTTTGGCGCACATGTTTTCAATGTTCGTATTTATTCGACGACAAAAATTAAATCACGGTGGTGACGGCAGAGTAGAATACAATTGTCAACTCCCCAAATCTCTCCCGTGGGTGTCGTACAAGGTGACTAAGGATAAATCAGCGATGAGGAATGGGCAGCAGCGTTTCTCTTACATCGCCTAGCAATATAGTACTGCGAATTTTGTGCCCGATAAATGGCAATAGGCTCGCCACCTATTACATGGACTGGATAAAGTTGGCGAAATGTGGGTGCTAATTCACCTTACCTACCCCTTCGGGGATATAGGCGTGATTTATATATGTATGTATGTAAAAATTAAATTATCCTTATTCCTTTTTCTTAAAAAAGCGATTAATTTAAAACCAATAAATCTATTCTTCTATTTGCGGAACTAGCTATAAGGCCGCTGCAGGCCCCACCCAAATAACTTATTGTTCGAGTCGCGTTGGACAAAGTACACTGCCGTTTTTGTGACGGCCTTATCTATTTGGAGCTAACAAATAAATACTTCGAACCGGTATAGCACTCCCTAGTTTTAAAGATGTCTGTCGGAACTCAACTTAGTCACAGGGGATTTTCTGTGCTAATAAACATAATTAAACTTGATAATGATCTTTGGACATTCAGATCTATTACAAAGCTGTTTAAGTTCTTTTTCGTAGCTACCCGTATCCTCTTATGCCAGCTCTGCTCCTTATTTATTTTGCGATCGGTGTACTATAAGTTTTTAAACATACTGATCGAACGGCGCAGTATGTTTCCACTTCCATTTATATCGAACAGACATCTTTAAACCACCTTCCTTTTGATTCATAATATCCATCACACCGGAAAGTTGCTAGTGATGAATGAATGTATAGAAAAGAGACGGAACGGACCATGTCGAGAGATTGATGAACGGAGATGACATTCCAATCCACACTGCTCAAGGTTTTGGCTTAGCTTTTACAGCCGGCCGCCTGTCTGACATAACCCTCTTTAAGTATGCTGTTGTAGGTGGTTTGCCCTCCACCATTCGGGTGCCCGAAGGTGCTTATTGGTCTACACCGAGCAATCTGCCTTAGTCGACTTTGACGCCTTCCCTGGGGTGAGTCGGGGCTGGCACATTCTACATTATTTTTTCTCTCCCAGGCCCGCATGAAAGTTGACTTATAATTATGTAGGTATGCCATTTAAACACTTACTCCTAAGGGCCCGCCCTTTTTGCGCTCAATTCTTTATCTCGCTTTAAAAAATGTCTAATAAAAAGTAATTAACACAGCACTTGTTAATTAGCCAATTAATAGGTTCTGACGTCGCTGTTTCTGACTATTTTCGTAAGCACTCGCTCATTGTTTTGCGTGACCACGTTCGTTCGTGAATAAATTTTATTAATTTCACCTCTTCGGCTGTTAATAACCCGGTGTAGACTGACGAAAATGGCCCAAACGCTTCGAAGGTTAAAAAATATTTTTCTCAAAGATGTGAGCAGATTATTAAATATTGTCGTCAATTTTATAATTTTTTGCCAACTCTACTGTAATGCGAAGATGAATACTAAAAAATTGCAAAAAAATAATAATAATATACTAAAAAAATATATTTTTATTTGCTTACAAGTGTGTGTTCTAGCTGTTAACACAGGTTATCACATGTAATGTTAAAGATAAAGACAAGAATAGGCGAGAATTTTTCAAATACACATTTCATAACGCTCGTGACACGCGTTAGAAAATGCATTTTCCCGCGTCTATCATCGCAAGGCGGACAGGTGGCTGCCGATAACCCATTCACTTATTGGGCTTGAGACAAAATGTAAACAATCTTGAGATGCCTCTTTAACGACGAAACGCTCTAAAAAACAAGAAACGTGTTTCTAAAATACATCATCAATTATACACAAATAGAACTGTTAGCTGCTCTGAAATATTGGTGTTATATACACATTACTATTTTTATATTTTATATTATTCAAAGACACATCAAGTTTGTTTACTTTTTGTCTCAAGCCCAAGAGAATGGGGCATGTATGTAGAAACAGAGATGTTTTTCCATCTCGCACCCCGCAAGCGTCCTTGCGTATAATGGCGTCGAATGAATGTTACCATTACTTTCTTCGTATCGACAAGGCTCATTATGCCACACGCCACTGCCACGCAACTTGGCACTTGGAACCCTTGCCTCCCAGTCAGTCGGACGTAGCGTGCTGCCCGCCTCACCCGCCCTCGACAAAATGCCGCGAAACAAAACCTCCTTGGCCTCTAGTAATAAAGAACACAACATTTTTAATCTACGCCCCGTTTGGGACGCGCGCGAAAACCACTGAAATGTCAACCGAGAATGACGTTTCGTAGCACAGTGCCTGCGAAAGTGAAAGTTTTTGGTTTACAGAGTTGCTTAGTGTGATTTTTTGAGGTTTTTTTTTTGTTAAAAAGACTATGTTGCACAACAGAACTGTTTACATACTGCCAAACGAGCTTCTGCCAAAGCGGTATGACAATGACAACGGGTAAAAACAACAATTGAAACCTTTTATGTGTTTTAGTTAATGCTTACTTTTAGTTTACAGATTAGTTGGATGAATGAAGGAATATACCTTGCAGAGTTTCTTGACCGTTCTTCTCAGAACAAGGCTGGATACTTTGTTTTGACTTATACACAAGGGTTTCCGGTGTTTAACGGAATTGTTTCTTGACGTTTCATCAAGATCCTTATTAATATCATATTATGCATTTCCTAGACAGCTTTAGTCTTCATAAGATTATTTCTCCATGAATTTTCACTTGTTTCAAAACAATAAGAAACTAAAGCCAAAACCAATTTGAAAGAGACACGAATGATAAACATTTAAGAATCCTAATTACCAATATACACTGTCACTTTGTATCCTAACCGTAAGACGTAAAACGAAACGAAAGGCTTCGAGGCATAAAATGGCTAAACCATTTTGAGACACCCTTCTCGACTTCTGACTATGCAAATAATTACTTCATTATCAAGATCGAAACCTACTTCTACCGCCCTTAAGCATATAAACGTTACAACGCTTGGATTTTGTACTTTGGTTAAGTAAGCACAACTTTCGCTCTGATTTCCGTGCTTCAAATCCTGGAGGGATCAACGACATTACGCTAGCCGCCATGCTGTTTCGGCTCGTGACGTCACTGTGTGAGTAAGCAATAGGTACGACTGTGAAAGACCAAGATCTAATTTGTGTTCCTACTATGAGAGTGACGTCACGTCTGTATCCAATATGGCGAATGTAGACATTTGAAGAACAGATTAAAAATGAATTAAGAATAAATATCGACGTTTCTCGTTAACTTTTATGAAATCTATTATAAACAAGATTTTTTTTACCCTATTACCTACAGTATAACTATGTTACTATTCGTGTTATACTTATTCTGTTCCCTTTGTTCAAGTTATCTTGGCCAATCAGCATTGCTGAGGTAAACTGCGACTTTCCAATGAGATATTGCATGCAACTTTAGCGCCACATTCTCACTAAACAAAACTGTAGTTTGCAAAATGCCATTTAGGATTTACAGTAGAAACATTATTTTTTATTTGGAAACTATAATATCCAGTTAGTCCCGAATAAGGTTGACATCAGGTAGTAATCTAAGCCAAAACCTAGAGCAGTATGGATTGCAATGTTGCCATCTATTTATTGAATGGTAGTGACAAAAACATGAACAAGAGTTCGAAGGCATCTGACCGATGCAATTGCCTGGGAAACATACTAGATATATGCCGGTTCCAGATAACCTAAAAACACCTAGAATGTTCTAACGACAATCCAAAAACCTACTTAATCACGTAATGGTTCTAATTGAGAAAATTTCAAGTTGTAAAACAAATTCGGCTATTAAAATTAAGATATTTAATGGAAGCACAAAAATTAAATGCAACCTTTGTATTTAATTTTTAGTATAGATAAGTAAGTACTAACTTTTAAGTATATATTAGTATCCATCTAACTTAAACAGGACGTTTCTTCGAACATTTTATCGCAAATTGAAGTTTCTATAAGGAAGGGCCTTCCTAATATCCGGCCTGAAATTACTTTACGCAAAGATTTCTTGTCTTGTGTCTGATCTAGTTTCACTTAGTTCGTTGATTGAATCACACGGACACGTTCACTCATACACTCACACACGACACCTAAATGAATAATATTTCACAATGGCACAACATTTAAAATATGTAGGTTTCTCAAATATCTAGGTTTATCTTCTCAAGAAATATATTATTACACCTATCGATAGAATCCTAATAGCTTTTTCCTGAAAACCACATTTTACACAGCATCCGCATCGAAAATAATACTTACAGAAGACTGAAAATAAGTTTGATTTTGAAAATAATTCTAACCGCATTCATTCAAAGTTTCTTTAATAATCTCATTTCTGATAGAACCACCACCCGCCACATTTGAAACCAAATACCAATATACCAAATACCAGTACAACATGAGGACAGACAGTACACAGCACTTGAAAAGCACAAAATATTGTACAAGTCCTATTTTAAATCGAACTGCACCAACTCTTACTAAGCCTATCTTTTCAGATTCCCTCAAAGCACAAGCACCACACCGAAGCCCCCAGCCAGAACGAGAAAGCAGTCCAAAGATGAGAAAGCAACACCCCCAGAGGATGTTCCTCCCCCAGAGAGTGAGGAACAACCAAAAAAACCGAATATCTGCACCAGACTCATGGGGAAATGCAAGACCAAATGCTGCCCATGCTGCATCAAAGCAGAAGATGACGATGACATGGAAAAGGGGGAGAAGGGGGAGAAGGGGAGTAGGTTCAATTGGTTCAAGAAGAAAGAGGCAGAAGAGAAGATGCAAGAAGCAGAGACTGCTGCTGAGAGGGCGGCAGGGAAAGTAAGATTTTCATTTTCATCACGTAAACAACATTGTTATGTTAAGATTGGATGGAGCTCGCTTTCGCAGTGGCACAGCGCGCTTGGCCTGCGACTGCGTAAACTAAGCAATCTTTGCTAAGCCAGTCATTGGATGGGTGACCAAAAATTTATTATCTCTTGTTCCTCCATGCTTCGGAAGGCACGTTAAGCCGGTGGTCCCCGCTGCATCTGCAGTTATTGCAGTTAATATATTATTTATTAATTATTTAATGCATTATTTATTTATTATTATTAAGATTTATATGTGTGACGAGCTGACGGACGTGTGACAGAATAGAATGTGTGACAGAGAGGATGGGATAAGAGCAGGGAACTCTATTGATGATGGTGTAGGTACACATTTTTATAATGAACGCGTTTATGCAATGCAAGTTCTTTCAGTGACGTGACTTTTCTCTAATACTACTGAATACAATGAAACATTGACAATTTTTCGAAATTTTTCTTCTCTTTTTTATCTGGAAAAAGTTTAGCAAAATATACCTCAATTATTTTTTCATTGATTTTAATACTCATTTACCACTGCCTTTACAGTCAACGTCATTTGACTCATGCTTTAAAATACTCGATGATACACAGGCAGCGTGGCCTAGGCGGATCTTTCATAATCAAATTGAAAGTCTATTAAAAATGCGCCTGGTCAAGAGTACCCGAAACCGACGGGCATGCATAAAGACATTATTGAGATTGGATGAAGCGAAAGAAGTATGTAAGGATCGTAGCAAGTGGAAAGAAGTGATCTCTGCCTACCCCTGTGGGAGAAAGGCGTGACATATGTATTATATATATTTGGGGTTTAATTATCAAATTGCCGTTTTGTATGGAGAATTTAGCGAAAATTCATTTTTCCGATTTTTGAAGGAACCACAAATCTAATTTTTTTTTATATTTTGTGGGTATATTTAGACAACATTAAGCTATAGGATACCTAGAGATTTTTTTTATAACGGAGACGAACTGGTGTCCGTGTCCGTGGATGTAAGTGGTACTTAGCTTAGTACGTAACTTTAGCTATTTTTGAAAATTATATTTATTTATTTATGGCACAATTACAGACAACAGATATAAAATATACTTATGTTACTTATAATTAATACAATTTATATACCTGTGCCCAATTACAATGGTGCACAGCATTTACATGAAACTGACCTAAACTTATTTATTTAACTAAATTAATCTTTAAATGTAACAAAATGGAATAAAATTAGTAATTAAGTAAGTAATTATACATATAAAGTGTAAGAACAAAAATTGAAACACAATATGAACAAATTACAAATTTTGAAACACAACATTATAACATATATACAAAAAATATAAGTCCTTGAAATGAAGTTTAAAATAAAAAAGAATAATGGACATAACTATTGTTTTAAAGGAATTATACACTACTACTAAATAACGAGGGAACATCGGCAATTTCATACTTTATCCCCTATCATGTGTGTACACAGGCAGCAACCATAGAATTCGAAGACGAGACGAAACGCAAGCGGTCGCTCCGGGACATGTTCTGCGGCTGTTGCGGGCGTCGCCGCCGCGTGAGCGACGTGTCGGGCATGCCCACGCGCGACGTCACTCCGATGTCGCCGGGCGTCGTCACCGAGGCGGGCTGCTGTGGCAAGAAGAAGGGCATCATCAGGAGGGACAGTATACTGAGCGATCGACCCCCCCCAGGGTGAGTACACACGGCAATTAAGAATTAACGATAAACGTACTGAGGAGCTCGCTAGCGCTGTGGGATAGCGCGCTTGGCCTGCGATTGCGTAAACTAAGCAAGTTTGCTAAGGCCGCTTATAGGATGGGTGACCAAAAATTTATTATCTCGAGTTCCTCCGTGCTTCGGAGGCACGTTAAGCCGGTGGTCCCGGCTGCATCTGCAGTCGTTAATACCAACCAACCCGCACTGGGCCAGCGTGGTGGGTTATGGCCCAATCTCCCTATATTCTTCCATCCATAGGAAAGGCCCGTGCCCCAGCAGTGGGGACATTAAAGGGCTGGTGATGATGATGATGATGATGATGAACGTACATTTTTGACAGATTCTCTTATATTTCAAACTACTTAAGGCAGAACAGCAGGGCCCGTAGCCAAGTGGCAATCGTTTCATAACGATAACGTGTCGAAGTTCGTCACGATCGGCCATATTACTTTGGTATCTACAGCGTCTTCCCTTGCGCTACCAACAAAACTAGGAACTTACGAAGACGCTTTTGATCCCGTCAAATTCGATACATTTAGCTTTATCGAACTTCGTTATCTTTGTCGCAGAGTACTTACTATTGTCACCACCCCCATCTCCTCCGTGGGTGTCGTACGAGGCGACTAAGGATAAATCAGTGATGAGTAATGGGCAGCAGCATTCCTCTTATACCACCTAGCAATATACAAACAAACAAATAAACAAATATTCTTTATTGCGCACACAGTAACAACAATTATTAAAGAGAACAAAGAGCAATTGTCATGTATGGACAATAGGCGGCCTTATTGCTATTAGCAATCTCTTCCAGGCAACCTTGGCAAAAGAAAAATTGTAAATATGTAAAAATCAGTGGGGCAACTAAGAAATAAATAAATGAACAACTAATTTATAATGCGATTGACGTGCCCGATACATGGCAATAGGCTCGCCTGCCACATGGGACCTAATATTTGGCAAAACGCGGTTATTAAATCACCTCTGCCTAACCCTTCGGGGATATAAGTGTGGTTTTTGTATGTATGTATGTAGAAATAAAGGAATTAGTCCTTCGATTAAGTGTTCGTATACCCAGACTGTGATCCCAGCGCGATTTAAAAGTTACGTGTAACGTTTCTTTTATCGTGAATAACATCTGACTGCATAAGATTACATAGTTTCTCACATTAGCGACGTTTATGTTTTTACTTTAGTAGTCATTAGTCTTACGACTTTATGAAAGTGGTACGCCGCATACAGATTAGCTAATGGCGGAGGTTATATTGATTCAGGCATATCCATTACGCGAATGAAAACAGATTATCTCAATACTTTTCCACTACTAATACTAATCTAATCCCGACGGCCGCCTTAGTCGAATGCTCAGATTGCTGGGTATTGGCCAAGAGGTCCCGGGTTCGAATTCTGGTAGGGGCAAACTTTGTGATGACCACAAATGTTTGTTTCCGAGTCATGGTTGTGTATATGTTTATGTAGTATATTTTCAACATTTATATACATAATTATATTAAAAATATGTCCGTCATCTAGTATCCATAACACAGGTGCTTAGGCTACTTACTTTGGGCTAGATGATAGGTGTGAGTGTAAAAAAAAATATATTTATTTATTTTAAAAAAAGCCCATCACACTATGACGAATTTAACACCCACTTACGTTAGGTCCCATGTATGTGGGGAGCCTATTGTACATACATACATAAATAAATCACGCCTATATCCCCGAAGGGCTAGGCAGAAGTGAACTAGCACCCACGATTCGCCAATTATGTTAGGTCCCATGTAATAGGTGGCGAGCCTATTGCCATTTATCGGGCACAAAAGTCGCAGTACATTGCTAGGTGGTATAAGAGGAACGCTGATGCCCATTCCTCATCACTGATTTACCCTTAGTCGCCTTGTACGACACCCACGGGAGAGATTTGGGGTGGTGATAATTGTATTCTACTCTGCCGTCACCACGCGGCCAATTGTATTGCCTATTGTACGGGTACGTCATTCGCAGTATATTGCTAGAAGGTATAAAAGAGCAACGCTCCTCCCCCTTGTGCGACACCTACTTAAAAACTGTCATGTTTTACGCAGACGCCATTTCTGTTTCGGCAAAAATTTTAATTTGCACCTAACCTCGTCTTTTCTAGAAAAAACCTTAATATTTTGCAAAAATATAATTTACTTTAAGTTAAGCAGATAATTACATAAAAACAACGTGGTGTAATTTTTCGAAATTAGTCATCATGCCGTTGTATTATTAAAATGCAATAGTATAATAGTAGTATATGCCGTGTGGTGACGGTAGAGTAGAATACAATTGTCACCACCCCAATCTCTCCCGTGGGTGTCGTACAAGGCGACTAAGGATAAATCAATTATGAGGAATGGGCAGCAGCGTTCCTCTTATACCACCTAGCAATAGCAATGTACTGCGACTTTTGTGCCCGATCAATGGCATTAGGCTCGCCACCTATCACATGGGACCTAACATAATTGGCGAATCGTGGGTGCTAGTTCACCTCTGCCTACCCCTTCGGGGATATAGGCGTGATTTATGTATAATAGTAGTATAACACGTCAGCTCCCGTCACCACACGGTCAGCTACATTATGGTCTTTGTTTATTTACTCTAGATGCTGCTCCCGGCTCTCAACTTGGGCCCGGGGCATGTGCCGACGGCACTCCGATCAGTCTTCCAGCCGGAGGACCAGCATGTTCTCCAAAAACAAGAGCTTATCGCCCACCCTTCCGCCTGAGGTAAGGTTTATTCATAAATTACTAGCTGACTCGACTCGTCATTTATTGCTATTGGTTTGGTCACGTCGAAAGAATGAATGAAAGGAGAATGACAAAAAACATACAGAATTGACTAACCTCCTCCGTTTTTTCGTCGGTTAAAAAGGATTTATATGGCGGAAGTTAATGCAGAAATGGGACGGGTCGGGGTAGCCCTAGGCGGAACTTCCATAGTAAAATTGAACGTCTACACGAGAAGGGTCAGATCAAGAGTACCTACCCGAAACCGACGCATGCATGAAGACAATAATGAGATGTGGTTACGCCGCTTATCGACGTATTATTTAATAATTATTATTACTATGTTTTCATATAGATATTTTTCACACACAAATACAATAAATATATTTTTTTAAAGTTATTTATAATATTATATCTAACGCATCTATTAAACGAAACGCATCCAACCAAATTCCTATTCCCCGCGCCGCACGAGTAAAACGAAACGTCAGTTCTCTCTGGTTGAAAAATACTCGCGCGCGCAACGGACTCGCTCCGCATAAAAACTTTTAAAAAAGTGTTAGAAAAGTTATTTCTAGTGCTTATTGTGTTACCTAAATAATTGAAGAAAGCCACGCAATTCATTCACCGCTCTGGAGAGCGTCACCTTCGAGAACCAGCAACATTATCAACAATTTTAAAAGAAGGTACGTGCGGCGCCTCCATGAGATTGTTCCTTCTAGCCAAATTTCCAATAAAATCCATACCTAACCATATTTCCTTTAAAACTAACTCAATTCAACGCATACTCAACGCTTATTATATTTATTGAACAAAATATCTCATATTTATTTGTAGGTATTTATCTATTACGTATCGAATATTACCGGTAACCTCGTGTTTAGATTATATTCATTCGCATCTCACATAATACTAGTATTTTAGACAAGAAATAGTGTTATTTCATAATTATATTCAATATATTATAGGTATAAACCCATATTTTCGTAAACTCAAACATTTAAAGAAATTTAATACTTTATTTCTCGTTCGCTCACCGCCATACCTACGCAGGCACTCACGCTACTCTCGACCTTAATGCAAAGTACGAAGCACTAAAGTCGCTTGTACATTTTTATTATTTGTTATTTAACTCGTAACTTTAAATATTTCTTTGCTTTTACATCATGGCAAATTCAGATGACGGCGTACTTGAGAACTACAAGATTAAAATACTCGAAGAGAAAAAACAAAAGTTGTTTTTAATCGTTCAAGATTTATACCATCTAAGCCTAAAGATTTCAGATCCGCTTATTTCTTCAAAGTTTCTTGTTAAAACGCGTTCAATTGACATTACACGTACAGATTTCATACGAACGGTAGATGAACTCGTAATAGAATACATGCGCGAAAATCCTAAGTCAAAGCCTAGTTACGAAATCTTAAGTGCATTCGATGAGTTGTATTGTTATGTAAAACAAGCCGAAGCTTCTCTGAGAGAACAGGCAGAGACCAAACGCAGTGAATACGATCGTTTTAACCATAAATTGCCGCCTCTTCAGTTGGTCGGGTTCGATGGTACACCGAGCAAGTGGCCAGTATTCTATGAAAACTTTTCCAGCCTCATACATACTAATTATCGACTTACTGATACTGAAAAAATTCAATATTTAATGGGATGCCTATCTGGTAAGGCACTTGGTATTTGTTCCGGTATATCCGCTACGTCCGACAACTACAGAATAATATGGAATGCTCTTGTTGATAAATACCAAGACACTAGAATACAAGCTTCGTTGTATTTAGACCAAATGTTACAGTATAAACCTAATCAGTCTATAGATAATTTTATAGATAAATTTTGCTCCGCTGAAGCCGCTCTGCGACGACTAGAAATATCAAATTTGTCAGATTTTATTATAACTTACATTGGTTTGAGTAAACTCGATAAAGACATGCTTAACTTATTTGAACAAAGTCATAAACAAACGGACTTGCCTACATTCCAGAATTTAAAAATATTTTTAAATGGCCAAAGTAAAATACAAGCCCTCCACTCACCCTCGCATTCGTATCAATCAAATAAATTCGAAAATAAACCTAAAAATAAACCCACTCATGCTCTCGTCACTCACTCTAATAATGTCCCTAGTTCTCAAACTAATAATATTAATACTAAATCGGACGCGCCTCCACAATCGAAACTTTGTAAGGTTTGTAACACTACTTACTCTCATCCATTATTTAAGTGTGAATATTTTTTAAATAAAGATCCTCAGTCTCGCAATAACATTGTTACTCAACATTCATTCTGTAAAAACTGTCTTGGTTTCCATAATACGAATATGTGCAGATCTCAGAACAGATGTACAACCTGTAACAACAAACATCATTCCTTGTTACATATCGATTTCTATCGGCAGTCATTCTCTCCCGCTAACTCGCCACACGTAAATACCTATAACAACGACAGTAGTACCAGCTCGTCTGCTCGTTATTCGGCCGGCGGTGGTCGCGCGCCGACGACCACGCAAGACGTACACACTCGCGCCCCGCTTGTAAACTCCAACTCCACACGCTCAGCGCCCGCAGCGCATACGTTCACTGTTTGCGCCGATGATGTTAGTGCTAATCAGAATTTACACGAGAAAGATTGTGCGCTTTCCGCTACTACTTGCACGCGTAATTTTAAAAATACTACGGTATTATTACCTACGGCAATGGTGCATGTATACAATAATAATAAAAAATCAAATATTCGCTTATTGTTAGACACAGGTTCCATGAGTAATTTTATAACTAAATCGTGTTGTAATCGCTTAAATTTAAATATAACGCCCTCCGCCTCAAGTGTTAAGGGAATCGGCCAAACCGAAAGTAAATCCCTAGGTTTTACTCACTTTAGAATATATTCTCGTTTCGATCCGCGCTGTTATTATACTGTCAAGGCTCGCGTTATTGATACAATAACCGACTTTTTACCCAACGCTTATATTAACGAATCCGATTTAACTCATTTATGCCATCTGCCAATGTCAGATGAGCAGTTTTGCTCGCCCGCAGAAGTCGATTGTCTAATAGGCAACGAATTATTTCCTTTCTTACTCTGTTCTAATAAAGTAACTAGTCCTAACTCATCAGTAGTAGGTATCGAAACTACGCTTGGTTATGTCGCAATGGGTAAAGCCCAATGCAGGCCTCATTCAACCTGTCTGACTCACTCTCAAACATCAAATACGCTTACTCCCCTCAGCTCGCATAATTTCTCTAATAAGAATTCTCGCTCTGCTCACGGTCAGGCCGCGCACCCGCATTCTCATATTACTAAACTCTCGTCTCATTCAGAAGACAAATCATTTTTTTGCAATGTAGAATCCATGTCACTCGAATGTTTAACTCAACGTTTTTGGGAAATAGAAAGTGTTCCAATTAAAAAGCATTTGAGTCCCGAGGAGGAGACTTGTGAAAAATTATTCCAGTCAACTTATAAACGCGATTCTTCGGGTAGATACGTCGTTAAACTTCCGTTCAAAGATGAACCTTCACAATTAGGAAATTCTTATTTTGTTGCGAAACGCCGTTTATTAAACTTAGAGAAAAAACTTGACTCTCAAAATTTGCGTTTAGATTACAATAAAACTTTAGAAACTTACATTGATCAAGGTTATTTAACTAAAGTTATCAATCCGACATTAGATATTCGCTCTTATTACATGCCGCATAGAGCTGTTTATCGCCCAGAGAAAGAAACTTCAAAAACTCGCATTGTTTTAGACGCCGGAAGCAAGTCTTCTTCCGGAAAATCGCTTAACGATTTACTATATACGGGCCCCAATTTACAAAGTAATATTTCCGATTTACTTTTAAATTTCCGCATGTTTTCTATCGCGTTAACCGCTGACATCGAAAAGATGTATTTTCAAGTCAAACTCGCATCGGAACATCATTCGTATCAACGCATTTTATATAGATTCAATTCTCATTCTCCCATTGATGTTTATCAATTCAACAGAGTTTGTTTTGGTGTATCAAGCTCTCCTTATCTCGCCATGCGCGTTATTCGCCAACTCGCCGCGGATTCACGCGATACGTTTCCACTAGCAGCTAAAGAGGCAGAAAGTCATATGTTTATGGACGATTACGTGTCCTCAGTTGTTAATTTAGAAAATGCTAGTTTAATATATAACGAAATGGTAAAAATGTTTAACTCGGGTGGTTTCAATTTAGTAAAATGGATTTCTAACAGTAGCGAATTTATGAAACTCATTCCTTGCTCTCTGAAAAATCCACAAGCAATTAATTTTGATACGGACGCTAACGCTGCTACAAAAATAATAGGTATGCAATGGCAACCTACTGATGATAATTTTCACTTCATAACTAATTTAGAATACTCAGAAATATGTACAAAACGTTCAATTCTCTCCGCTACCGCGCGCTTATTTGACCCGCTAGGTCTCATCAGTCCAATAGTCGCCTTTATGAAGTTATTAGTACAGGAATGTTGGAAATCACAACTCGATTGGGATGATAAAGTTCCCGATTTTATCTCTAATAGGTGGAAACTATTTCATAAAGAGCTCAGTTATTTACATAATATAAAAATTCCGCGTTATGTAGGATTATCCTCAAATGTAAAAATTATTCTCATCGGTTTTGCTGACGCGAGTGAGAAGTGTTATGGCGCTTCCGTGTATGTCAGGATAAGTGAAAATGAAAACTCAAACGCTAGCTCGGTTAGACTGTTAACTTCTAAATCTAAAGTTTCCTCTCCTACAAAAACTCTCGCCCGTTTGGAACTGTGTGCAGCAGTATTACTTGCCAAGTTAATTTCTTCTGTGTGCAGCATTCTAAATAAACGCTGCGTAATACACAATATTTATGCATTCTCGGACTCGACAGTCACTCTCACCTGGATTCACTCTCCGCCTTATAAGTATCATACTTTTGTAGCCAACCGCATTTCCCAAATTAATGAGTACTTACCCGCACCGAATTGGTTTCACGTTCGTGGTACAGAAAATCCCGCAGACATAGTTTCGCGACCCGTAACTCCGTTAGGTTTAATTAATAATAATCTCTGGTTTCATGGCCCACCATGGTTGTCAGACGCCGTTTCTAACTGGCCAATAAAAGAATTTAAAGTTAGTAACAAACAGGAGCTGCAGGAATCAAAAACAATTTCTATACCCGTATGTAACATTTCACAATTAGAAATTAGTTGTCCTATACAAGATCTCGCTGAACGCACTTCCTCTTGGCCCAAGCTAATAAATATAATTGTATATGTTCTTAGATTCTCAAAATTATTAAACTCAAAAGGATTTATTACTGTACAAGACATAGAGTATTCAGAAAATTATATTTTGCGTTACATACAACGTAGCCATTTTTCGCTTGAAATTAAATCTCTTCGAAATAAAGAAATTTGTAAAAATAAAACTATTTTAAAACTCAACCCTTTTCTGGACGTTAATAATTTATTGAGAGTTGGTGGCAGACTATCCCAAGCACACTTAGAATATGAACAAAAATACCCTGTATTGTTGCCAACTAAAGATCGCATTGTTTCATTAATTGTATCTCATTATCATATAAAGAATTTGCATACTGGCCCATCTTTGTTGTTAGCGTTACTCAGACAAAAATATTGGATTCTCGCCGCAAGGAATTTAGTTCGTCAAACAGTACATAATTGTAATATTTGTTTTAAGCTCAAACCCCGCATAACCAACCCCCAAATGGGCGACCTTCCCTCTATTAGAGTCTCGCAAGTAAAGGCTTTTGTTCACACCGCGGTAGACTACGCAGGGCCATTTTATATCACCCATATTAGACGCCGTGGAATCAAAAGCCAGAAAGCGTACATTTGTTTATTCGTGTGTCTAACTACTAAGGCTTTACACCTAGAATTAGTCACTGATCTTAGCTCAGATTTATTTCTTGCCGCTTTCAAGCGCTTCATTTCACGCAGAGGCCCAGTTTCTATCATATACAGTGATGGAGGCACGAATTTCATAGGTGCCAAGCATAAATTAAATGAAATATATACTTTAATACAGTCCACTGATTATCAAAATTATTTAGGTAATAATTTGGCGCAATATAGAATTACTTTTAAACATAGCCCTCCTTACGGTCCACACTTTAATGGTCTCAGTGAAACAAATGTGAAAAGCGTCAAAATGCACTTATATAAAGCGGTAGGAACTCAGATTCTCACTTATGAGGAATTTAATACAATTTTAATTCAAATTGAAGGGCTACTTAATAGTCGCCCTATCTGCGTACTCAGTAGTGATCCCTCTGATTTAACCTCTTTAACGCCAAGTCACTTCTTGAATGTGACCCCTATAAAAATTTTACCTGCAGAAAGTATTAATTTAAAAACACCCGATAGTAGATTATCTCGATATCAATTGCTCAATAAAATAGTCCAGAGTTATTGGAAACGATGGAGTCTTGAATATTTGACTTCTCTTCAACAACGAAATAAATGGAACGTTCCATCGAATCCTATCACGGAGGGGATGGTTGTTGTTTTAAAGGAGGATAACATTCATCCGTTCTATTGGCCTCTGGCTGTGGTCTCAGAGATTTATCCGGGTAAGGATAATATTGTAAGAACCGTAAAGGTAAAAACTGCAACCAGCAGTTACGTGCGTCCCGTAACTAGACTTTGTCCATTACCTTCACAATAAATAGTTCTTTCTTTCAATCAAACCATTCATTAGATTTTAATTCAATTTATATTCATTAATATTAATATTTTTTGCTCACGCTACTTTATTTAAATTGCAATGTAGAGGAAACCTCTAGGCCCCCCGAAGTTGGTTACGCCGCTTATCGACGTATTATTTAATAATTATTATTACTATGTTTTCATATAGATATTTTTCACACACAAATACAATAAATATATTTTTTTAAAGTTATTTATAATATTATATCTAACGCATCTATTAAACGAAACGCATCCAACCAAATTCCTATTCCCCGCGCCGCACGAGTAAAACGAAACGTCAGTTCTCTCTGGTTGAAAAATACTCGCGCGCGCAACGGACTCGCTCCGCATAAAAACTTTTAAAAAAGTGTTAGAAAAGTTATTTCTAGTGCTTATTGTGTTACCTAAATAATTGAAGAAAGCCACGCAATTCATTCACCGCTCTGGAGAGCGTCACCTTCGAGAACCAGCAACATTATCAACAATTTTAAAAGAAGGTACGTGCGGCGCCTCCAAGATGGGATGAAGCGAAAGAAGTATGTAAGGATCGTAGTTAAGTCGAAAGAAATCATCTCTGCCTACTCCTGTGGGAGAAAGGCGTGACGTATATACATATATGTATGTCAATGTAATATAGTCTTACGTAGTATTGTATTCTCTTTGAAATATGTATAGCTAGTTTTAACTTTTTCATAAATGTTTACATAAAACTCTTCGATGATAAACTTTCACCAAATAGGTACGAGTAGCTTTAGTAGAATACCTTTTTTTATTATTATTTATAATACTTTAACTGCCGCACTCAGAGTCAAATAACGTTAATGAGTACATAATGTCAAAAACTGAGAATTCAAAACTCGTCGCTATTCTTTCCCGGTCTATGGTCTCGATTTCAATGAATTTTTTTGACACTAAGTACTCATTAAAGTTAATTGACGTCTCTGAGTGCGGCAGTTAGCTGATAAACTTTCACCAAAAATGTAGTAGTAGTTTTAGAATACGTTTTTCTCTGTCAAAGTTATTCCTTTGAAGTCTGAGATTTTTTGTAGTTAGTTGGTTTCCAAGCATAGCGGCACGACACCACCCCGCCAATTTGCATAATTTGTTACCGGCCAATTAAAAAAACCGAAAGACGTCAATGACACAGCTAACATGAACACAGTAATAGTAGATTTTAATTTTCATGTTCTATTCGATTTTAATTTCAACATTATATAAATGTTAGAAAAATTAGTACAAAGATTTTGGTGGTTAGAAAAAGAATTTGCTCGGCCAACCAAGACAGTCAGGCACCTGCCCGGATAGCAGCGGACGCGGGTTCGATTCCCGCGTCAAGACCATAATTTTTAGAGATTCTTTTTCTAACCACCAAATTCTTTGTTCATGATCTATCCGATCATTTTATCTAACTGTACCAAAGTAGTACGATTGATGATTTTTTTCTATTCAGGCCCGAAAACTCTATCAGATTAGTTTTCTTCAATTCTATTTTATCAAATTATATTTCCAAGCTGGCCCGCCCCCGAGCAATAAAATAACACACAAAGTCACACCAACCCGGCTAGCATGACCATCGAAACACGATACGATATGGTCATTTATCGTTTTGAACTGTTATAAATCGTTGGCTTTTTGACTCTTTTTTAAATGAATAGCTATATATTTACTATATTAGCCATATAACCTTTAAAATATACCCATTTAGCGCTTGGAACTGTCAAAAATTCAAAGACTTTTGATAGTTCAAAGCGATAAATGGCTATATCATATCGTGTTTCGGTGGTCATGCTAGCCGGGCTGGGTGTCGTAAAAGTCGACTAATTGCCCGATGTAGACCAATAAGCTCCTTGGAATATTCGAATGGTAAAGAGTAAAGTCTACTCAGTAAACCACCAACAACAGCATAGCCAAAGAGAGTTGGTGTCAGACAGGCGGTCTGCTATAAAAGCAAAATCTTGAGCAGTATGGATTGGCATATTGTCATTCCAATCACGCTCTCGGTTCATCAATCCCTCGAAATGGTCTTTCCATCGCTTTTCTATACATTCATTCATCACTAGCACCTTTCAAGTGTGATGCATGATAGGAATCAAAAGGGAGTGGCTGAGTGGCTGGTTTAATTGCGTCTGACCGATATAAATGGAAGAGGAAATATACTGCGCCGACCCCAAATATACTGGGAACAGGGCAGGGGGGAGAAGTTCTTTAAGAAATTGAGTATCTAAAAATAAACGTTAAGATGTATGTTATTAGCTAATGTTAAGATATATAATCACTAGAACGCCGCAGCAGTATCATTATCACAACAGTTCCATTTTCAACTATAAAATATTAATTAAAAATCAAGTAAAATAAATGCAACGGCGTAAAAACTTTCTTCGAGTAGGCGCTTTTGATTAAAATGCGCCTACGCCTGCTCAGACACACTTTACGAAGAACTAATAGAAAGCACATTTTGACCCTGCATACGGCATTGGAAAGGCAATGGTGGAATCGTAAAATAAGGGGGGAAATATCAGAATCGAAAAAACAAACAACGTTGCTCATTTCTTCAAGAAACGATAAGACAATTCATGTACTATTCGATTTTAATTTTAACATTATTTAAATGTTAGAAAAATGAGTACAAAGATTTTGGTAATTAGAAAAAGAATTTCGAAAAATTATGATTTAAAATTAAAATTAAAATTATGACTCCCGCCTCAAGATCATAATTTTTCGAAATTCTTTTTCTAACCACCAAAATCTTTGTACTAATTTTCCTAACATTTAAATAATGTTAAAATTAAAATTGAATAGTTTATAAAGCAAACCCAAGCTTAACCGAACGCACGGTATTTGTAAAAAATATCTGCTTTGAATGTTTGAAATTTATTTCTACATTGCGAGGGTACCCGTTGGCTTACAACGTGAAGTGTAAAGGTTAGAAGTATTTCGGCAAGTTAATTAGTGTCTTGGGTGGCCGAGCGGTCAGGCACCTGCTCGGATAGCAGCGGACGCGGGTTCGATTCCCGCCTCAAGATCATAATTTTTCGAAATTCAAAAATCTTTGTACAATTCATGTAATCATATTTGATAATGTTGGTGCTGCTAACCATCCACATGGTCATAGAAGCATATATATCAAGCAAACTCAATAAATTAATCTCTAAAATACTACAAACATTTTGGAGGTTAGAAAAAGAATTTCGAAAAATTATGGTCTTGATGCGGGAATCGAACCCGCGTCCGCTGCTATCCGGGCAGGTGCCTACTAATTATCTTGGCGAAATTCTTCTAACCTTTACACTTTTCTAACCTCCAAAATCTTTGTACTAATTTTTCTAACATTTATATTAAAATGTTAAAATTAAAATCGAATAGTGCTCTAAAATACTCTCAATTATTCCATACAAGTGGTAGCTTTTCTCTAGCATTTGTAATTCATAGATTAGGACCTACAAATAACATAACAAATATCAAAATCATTTTCACATTTCTCTCTAAAAATAAAACGTTACGATCTTTGTTGGTATTTTTTCGTCAGGTTCTTTGGTTTGAATTGCTTCACTTTACATTGGTTTTGGTCATGGAAGTAATAAGAACAAATAAAACAGTAAATTCACGGGGAATCATAATAATTGCTGCCTAAAGTCATTTTCGTAGACGATGTTTGACCTAACAGTTGCCCAAACACAACATTTTCTCGAAAATATTGTTTTATAATAGCCGTGGCTTGCGTAAGTCTACGGAAATCTGCGAAACATTAACAGAGGAAACGATTAGCTCACTTAAAAATACTGACCTTTCTGAAAATTATTTCCCAAAATGCCTCCACTCGTTAGAAAACCTTACCTCAAGTAAAATGTCAAACAATTTTCGGTCAAACGAAGTTTCGTTTTTCGTTCAAATATAGTAGACCCCATTATCGTGTTGTCGTTTGTACAGTCAACATGCCCGACTATATGAAATTCTTGAATCGATTGTGAACCTTGAAATGCTTAGCATAAAGCACAAAGTTGGTTAACAAAATAAGTATATAATTTTTACTACTTTTGCTGCTTACTGTGCCTGACCTTCACACTTTATAACGTGCAAACTCGACAAATATTTCTTCCCCTAAAGAACGGGGGCCCAAGGCCGAATGGCGTGATTCGATGTAAAAAGTAATTATGTATTCAAAGAAGTATGGTTTTAAGGATTATTGCTGATTCTCAGTGTCTAATAAACAAAATAGTAGTTACTGTAGCTTTCTATCATCTTGAAGAATTATTTAATTACAACGAAATGAATCCGAAAGTCATTTAGTTTCATTAGGGCTTAATTACTGTCAAGTTGTATATTACGTAAATGTTGAAAGTACGTTACGAAAATTTTTCAAATTAGCTTTTTGTTGTGCTAAAAGTAATCTAATGATATTGAAAAAAAAATTTTATTTTAATCTTTCATTGCTTAAAAACCTTTACCAATATAAAAATATATTTGGGAAGAAACGAAAATATAAGAGCACGTTTATTTCTATTAAGAGTCTTTAATCTACACGTTTTAATAAACATATTATTTCAAGTGCCGTGTGGTGACGGCAGAGTAGAATACAATTGTCACCACCCCAAATCTCTTCCGTGGGTGTCGTACAAGGCGACTATGGGTAAATCAGTGATAAGGAATGGGCAGCAGCGTTCCTCTTATACCACCTAGCAATGTATCTACAGCGACTTTTGTGCCCGATAAATGGCAATAGGCTCGCCACCTATTACATGGGACCTAACATAATTGGCCCCGAAGGGGTAGGCAGAGGTGAACTAGCACCCACGTTTAGCCAATTATGTTAGGTCCCATGTAGTAGGTGGCGAGCCTATTGCCATTTATCTGGCACAAAAGTCGCAGTACATTGCTTGGTGGTATAAGAGGAACGCTGCTGCCCATTCCTCATCACTGATTTATCTTCAGACGCCTTGTACGACACCCACGGGAGAATTTGGGGTGGTGACAATTGTATTCTAATCTGATGCCGTCACCACACGGCATAGGTCTTAGTGCATATGTTTAATCACTTCAGTTTAGAACCTTTATTCTTCTATCATTCTCCAATTCCCCTGTACACCGGTAACTTCCGATTCTTTGAATTGCCTCAACAACATTACCACTACCGTCACTAATAAGTATTTAATGCAAACCGTTTGCGTGAGAGGCTAAACCTTTTCTCCGCGATTAGAATCTCATATTAAAAGTAAATATAGCGCTGAACACGTCTCAAATGGGTCACATACACGTTTACGCGACGATCCGTAATCAGTTTAGTGCTCGCAAGGCCACTCAATACAATGGATAGCAAATCAATAGCAAATTTCAATTCGCAAATTGTATTCTAATGTTTACATAAAACTTTTCGCTTTAGACTTAGTAAACGGGGGACTGCTTTGAGGAGTGCATTTGTCAACGGAGCGTCCTATATTAAAAGATATATCGTATTCAAAATATATTAAAACAAAAAATAGCAATATATTCACTTGTGTGTGGCTAGAAGTCGGGCTCTTAAGACAATTGTCTGCGTTTGTTAACTGTCAGTCAGTAGGCCTATCACGGGAAGTGGACAAAATCTCTCTCCACCACTTGATTGACAAACATTGTTTTGTCTCGAGGCTTAGAGAGAGGGAGTTAGAGATATTTCTTTTCCCCGAGGAGATTTGTCCACGTCCGTGCTAGCCCTACTGTTGGGCACAGGCCTCAAACCGATCGATCCTGCGCTGCCCGCATCCAGCGGATTCCCGCGCCCTTCACCAGTTGTCAACTGTCGTGAATTTGAAATTGCTAGCGAAGACCAAATCATGAATATGCCTACTATGTCCACCTTGAACCCCGTCACCCCAGTCCCATCACCACAGCCATCGAGGCGAATGAAACAGATGGTATCGACCGATTTCATGAAGAGGGACACGGATGTGGATGATGATGTTGAGGTAAGGTTGGGACCTTAGCCTTATGAAGAATTTTCCGGTTTAGAATTTTTATATTTAGAAGAGCTATTTTCATTATGAAACAATTTGACCAGGCAGAGTTATTGGTGTATGACGCGCGTCTTCATATTATTAATAGTCTTAGGTTAGGCTAAGTCATTACATGCTGTTAGTTTGTGGAATGCATTGCCATTCTAAATAAGGCATGCCAAATCTCTCAACGTCTTTAAGAGATTAGATAAGGAACATTACCTGTCACTATTATAGTATCTACTACTACATCGTAACTAATTTGCCTCTCAGCAACTTTTTTTCTCTGTTTCATACTATAATATATATTAGGGGATTAAGTATCAAATTGCCGTTTTGTATGGAGAATTTAGCGAAAGTTCATTTTTCCGTACAAACATATTTGGGAGTTTTTAAGGAACCACAAATCTAAATTTTATATAATTTTGTGGGTATATTTAGACAACATTAAGCTATAGGATACCTAGAGGATGTTTTTATAACGGAGACGGACTATTGTATTCTCTTTGACGGACTGGTGTCCGTGGATCGAAGTGGTACTTAGGACGAGCTGTTTTTAAAGATTTATTGGTAGTGAAAGAAATAAAAATAAGATAAAATTTTACACATAAATATAAATCCTTGACATGAAGTTTAAAATAAAAAAAGAATAATGGACATAACTATTGTTTTAAAGGAATTATACACTACTACTAAATAATGAGGGAACATCGGCAATTTCATACTTTAACCCCTCTATTATTTATGTGTGTATATATTAGGTATATTTATATATTTTATATATGATTAATTGTATGTATTTATTTGTTGTATTTCATATTATGTCATATTATGTAAGTTTAGGTATATTATAATCAGTTTAAAAGAAGATTATTATTAGTTTTCTACTAATATTTACCAACTTCCCTCGAAGTTACTGTTCTTGCAAATCCTGTCCATCCTAAGGTTGCCTGGAAGAGATCGCATTTTGCGATAAGGCCGCCCCATTGTACCATTTTATCACATTATCTTTTTCTGTTTAGTGTATTTAATTTGTTGGTGCAATAAAGTGTAATAAATAATCAAATTAATAAATCAAATTTATCGTGTAGACCACACCATTCCATGGATTCACCGTGCGGGTGCCGGGTCCATACTGTGGCAGAGCGGGGAGTCAGTGCCAGCGTCTGGCACTTGTGACCCAAGTGTGGGTTTACGGGGCCCCTTCACTACATGTCAACACTCACCATCGCTACCCCGCTTCTCTCTCTCTGCCTAGCCATACACTTATATACCATATAGCCATAGCCTTGTACCCATAGCGCGCTTCGCCTGCGATTGCGTAAACTAAGCAATGTCGCTAAGGCCGGTCATTGAATGGGTGACCAAAAATTTATTATCTCGAAGATTTTGGGATTAGAAAAAGAATTTCGAAAAATTATGATCTTGAGGCGGGAATCGAACCCGCGTCCGCTGCTATCCGGGCAGGTGCCTGACCGCTCGGCCACCCAAGACACTAATTAACTTGCCGAAATTCTTTTAATTTTTACACTTCACGTTGTAAGCCAACGGGTACCCTCGCAATGTAGAAATAAATTTCAAACATTCCGAAGCAGATATTTTTACAAATACCGTGCGTTCGGTTAAGCTCGGGTTTGCTTTATAAAATATTCGATTTTAATTTTAACATTATATAAATGTTAGAAAAATTAGTACAAAGATTTTGGGATTAGAAAAAGAATTTCGAAAAATTATGATCTTGAGGCGGGAATCGAACCCGCGTCCGCTGCTATCCGGGCAGGTGCCTGACCGCTCGGCCACCCAAGACACTAATTAACTTGCCGAAATTCTTTTAATTTTTACACTTCACGTTGTAAGCCAACGGGTACCCTCGCAATGTAGAAATCGATTTCCTCCGTGCTTCGGAAGGCACGTTAAGCCGGTGGTCCCGGCTGCATCTGCAGTCGTTAATACCCACCCACCCGCACTGGGCCAGCGTGGTGGGTTATGGCCCAATCTCCCTATATTCTTGCATCCATAGACAAGGCCCGTGCCCCAGCAGCTGCAGCAGCAGTGGGGACATTAAAAGGGCTGGTGATGATGATGATGATTGTACCAACACAATACTAACCTACATACATACATAAATCACGCCTATATCCGAAGGGATAGGCAGAGGTGAACTGGCACCCACGTTTCGCCAATTATGTTAGGTCCCATGTAATATATGGCGAGCCTATTGCCATTTATCGGGCACAAAAGTCGCAGTACATTGCCATTGCTAGGTGGTATAAGAGGAACGCTGCTGCCCATTCCTCATAATGATTTATCCTTAGTCGCCTTGTACGACACCCACGGGAGAGATTTGGGGTGGTGACAATTGTATTCTACTCTGCCGTCACCACACGGCACCCAACTACTTACCTACCTACAATATATACCGATGACGATTGTACAAATACGAATTCTATTGTTTATCTTTGCAGGACACCCGCAAAAAGCTGGACACCTCGCTGGTGGAGCACACGAGCGTGATGAAGGGCGCCATCCCCGTTCTACCCATCGTGCTCGCCTACTTCTGCCTCTTCTGCAACGTCCTGGTACCAGGCTTGGGTAAGATAAGGGAATAATAAAATAAAATAAAAAGACAAGGGAAACTATCAATAAATAATAAATAAATAAATAAATATTATTACACTCACACCTATCATCTAGCTCAAAGTAAGTAGCCTAAGCACTTGTGCTATGGATACTAGATGACGGACATATTTTTAATATAATTATGTATATAAATGTTGAAAATATACTAGATAAACATGTACACAACCATGACTCGGGAACAAACATTTGTGGTCATCACAAAGTTTGCCCCTACCAGGATTCGAACCCGGGACCTCTTGGCCAATACCCAGCGATCTGAGCATTCGGCCAAGGCGGCCGTCAATAAGTCAATATTTCTCACTCTCACACCTGTCTTAAGCTACTCACAAAATACCTAAATAGCTTAGGACTTGCATTATGAAAAGGTACTAGATGACGGACAAATTATAATGTAGGTCGCTACATAATAATTATACATAAAAACATTTGTAAAATATTACATCAATATATTGACATCCATGATTCATGATTGCTTGCCGTGCCGTATGGTGATGGCAGAGTAGAATACCCCAAAACTCTCCCGTGGGTGTCGTACAAGGCGACTAAGGATAAATGAGTGATGTGGAATGGGTAGCAGCGTTCCTCTTAAATACCACCTCGCAATAATAAATATAAATAAATAATAATAAATATTTTTTCATCCCACCATCTCGGAAAAGGCGTTTTTGCTCTTCGATATCTGAGTGCAAAAGCCGTTTTTATCCTCTAGAGGTTAAAGTAAATTTGAATTTAGAACATCGTGTGCAATGAGTTTGTGAATTCAAAACATCATTAAACATATTTATTTCTACCTCCATGGTGCCGAAATTGTCATGCAACCTATTTTAATTTGTTAAAAACTCAGACTCGGAACCTTCTTGGCGTACTTTTTTTGTAATTTGCTTTGCGCGCGCCATTTTCTTTTCACGTCGAGGAGTGTTTGGCGCGTTTCGTGGTGTCAGTCAGATTTATTTTCACTAATTCAAAAATTGTTACAGAGTGGATTTTGTGCAGTGAAAGTGGTGTTATTTTGATGCACAAGCATCCGTGTTGATGTGCAATTATGCAGAATCATCGAAAATAAGTCTCATGATGTGTTTGATGTTGTGGTTGTGGTGGTTTGATCAAGCACTATCATTAACTCTGTTACCATTCAATTCGCGCCAAGCACTCCCTAGATGCGTTAAAATATGTGGCACCCATATTTTAACGTAAAATTCATTTCATTCATACTTTTCACCCACTGATTATTTCATAAGACTACAGATAAAATATACACTAAAGACTTGGCTGTATGGGCTCGACCCTTTGCCTTCCTTAAAATATAGGGAGAATTAAAAAAAAATCTTTTCACGTCATAAATTTGTTAAAACCTAGGAGTTCCGTGACGGTCAATCAGCTTGGCGTCAATCTTGCTTTAAACATTTTGATCGTCTACAACGCTTGCTTGATGCTTGAGACAAGCATTTAAAAGCTTTTTAGGTCTGTTTGATTTGTTTACGCTAGCAACGGAACAAAAACATACTGAAAATCAACGTGCTTGACTCAAGCTGATTGACCGTCTCGGAGTAATTTTTATTAGGTACTTACAGGTGTGTCTGGATGAATGTTGCGGGTGTGGCTGGGTGGATGGGTGGCTGTTGGAGGTGTGTCTGGGTGAATGGGTGTTTTGAGGGTGTGTCTAGGTGAATAAGTGTTTTGTGGGTGTGTCTGGGTGAATGGGTTTTTGTGGGTGTGTCTGAATGGATGGGTGAGAATTGTGGGTGTTTCTGGGTGATTGAGTGTTTTTTGGGTGTTTTGTAGGTGTTTCTGGGTGAATGGGTGTTTTTTGGGTGTTTCTGGGTTAATCGGTGTTTTGTGGGTGTTTCTCGGTGAATGGGTGTTTTGTGGGTGTTTCTGGGTGAATGGGTGTTTTGTGGGTGTTTTTGAGTGAATGGGTGTTTCTCGGTGAATGGATGTTTTGTGTGGGTTTCTGGGTGAATGGGTGTTTTTTGGGTGTTTCTGGGTAAATGGGTGTTTTATGGGTGTTTCTTGGTGAATGGGTGTTTTGTGGGTTTTTCTGGGTGAATGGGTGTTTCTGGGTGAATGGGTGTTTTTTGGGTGTGTCTGAGTGGATGGGTGTGTATTGCGGGTGTGAATGTTGTGGGTGTTTCTGGGTGGGTGTTGAGAGTGTGTTTCGCTTAATGGGAGGGTGTTGTGGAAGTTTCTGGGTGAAAACAGAAACTGTTGTGATTGTATTTTTTTTTTTTGTATTTTGCAATTTCCTCGTTGGGGGGGATGAAAAGTTACGTGTTGCACTCGAGTGCAAAGATTTTTCACCTTGTGCTCTTTTGATTCCCTCGCTATCGCTCAGGATTCTAATTTTTGAATCACTCGCTACGCTCGTGATTCAATTTTAGAATCCTTCGCTAGCTCGGTCATCAAAATTGAGCACGCGGTTAAAAAACAACTTTGCACTCATGTACAACAAATAACTATTACACTCACACCTATCATGTAGCCCATTGTAAGTAGCCTAAGCACTTGTGTAATGGATACTAGACGACGGATATATTTTTAATATAATTATGTATATAAATGTTGAAAATATACTACAGAAACATATACACAACCATGACTCGGAAACAAACATTTTTGGTCATCACAAAGTTTGCCCCTACCAGGATTCGAACCCGGGACCTCTTAGCCAATACCCAGCAATCTGAGCATTCGACCAAGGCGGCGGTCTAATTTATCGGGCACAAAAGTCGCAATGTACTGCGACTTTTGTCCCCGATAAATGGCAAAAGGCTTGCCACCTATTACATGGGACCTAACATAATTGGCAAAACGTGGGTGCTAGTTCACCTCTGCCTACTCCTTCGGGGATATAGGCGTGATTTATGTATGTATGTACATCTACACTTATTAATATACCTATCACGTAGCAAAAACGTGCTTCGAAAGGCATGTTACGTAGGCCGTTGGTTAGACCTTGCTGCATAAATCGCGTCAATATCCCCTAAGGGGTAGGCAGAGGTGATCTAGCACCCACGTTTCGCCAATTATGTTGGGCGCGCGCTTTGCCTGCGAATGCGTAAACTAAGCAATTTCGCTAAGGCCGGTCATTGGATGGGTGACCAAAAATTTATTATCTTGAGTTCCTCCGTGCTTCGGAAGGCACGTTAAGCCAGTGGTCCCGGCTGCATCTGCAGTCATTAGTACCCACCAACCCGCACTAGGCCAGCGTGGTGGGCTATGGGCCAATCTCCCTATATTCTTCCATCCATAGGGAAGGCCCGTGTCCCAGCAGTTGGGTCATTAAAGGGCTGGTGATGATGATGATGAATTGTAAAATGTACAATGGGCGGCCTTATCGCTAGGAGCAATCTTCCAGGCAAAGTCAGGATGGACAGAATTTGATACATTGATTGACATAAAGAAAGATAGAGATGCAACAACTCAAAACTAACAATACATACTGATCCATGAAACTAATAAAGTATAAACAATAAACCTACATTTATGAATAAAAAAAGAAAAAAAAGAGCTAAAGAAATTAAATAAAGGGTTGTCATTTATTTCTAAGAAATGTATATTTACTTCTGTCTTATTTCAGGTACAATATTTAGTGGCATGTTCTGTCTGTGCTTCGGAATACCCAGGTTCGGCGTTCACGACGGGGCTAAACATAGAATAGGTGGGTATCTATACTAATATTATAAAGCTGAAGAGTTTGTTTGTTTGGTTCGTAGGTTAAACGCGCTAATCTCAGAAACTACTGGTTCAAATTGAAAAATTCTTTGTGTTAGATAGTCCATTTATCGAGGAGGGCTATAGGCTACTATTAACCGACACTATAGCAAGCGAAGCCACGGCCGACCACTAGTCGTTAATATTTTCAAGGTAATGAGTCTACAAGAGGACAAAATAGTGACCTTATTTTGTCCTCTCACGGCGGGTTCCGATTTTCTATCGACAGCTGAAAGTTTAAGCTTACTGAAGATTAGTTACCTGGCATTTTTTGTTATATTACGGTAAATAACAGAAGTTGCTAGGCAACTAAGCTGTAGTACGTCTATCTTCAACTGTAGGTAGAATGTTGGAACCCGCCGTTAATTAACTCTTACCTACTTAATTAACCTTAACCTCAACCTGTCGCCAGGGTCGTTGGTGATAAACCTGATCGTGGGATGCGGGCAGCTGTTCACGGTGCTCTTCTGCCTGGTGGGATGGGGCTGGTCCATCTGGTGGGGCGTCATCATGCTCAAGATATCACGTAAGTCTACTTAAGCTGTAGAGGCTTCTGTGTCAATCATAGAAACTGATAGAAACTGAGTTTAATAAAACTTGGTTTTGATTAATGCAAACTTGGCAGCGGAACTCAGTTTAGAGCATAAACCGAGCAAAAACCAACTTCAACTAATCGCGTTTAAGTCTGCCGTGAAATCGGCCCTTAATGTGCTGTAACTGTTTACACATAGGTATTTGTGGCGTTACGGGCCGCCTATGAAACTTATAATTTGTTTGAAATGTATAATTTCTGTAACTCTTTATTGTGTAACAATAAAGTAAATAAAAAAGAAAGGACTGTTCTGTAGTCTGTTCTGTAGTCACCACACACCCTTCTGTTCTGTAGTCCCTTCTTCCCTTCTGTTCTGTAGTCCCTTCCCTTCTGTTCTGTAGTCACCACACACACCTAACCTTGAAGGTGTGTGTGGTGACTACAGAACAGAATACAGTTGTCACCACCCTAAATCTCTCGCGGGTGTCGTAATAAGCGACTAAGGGTTAAAACAGTGATCAGGAATGGGCAGCACAGTTTTTTTTATTAGACAGGGCAGCTCTTACCCTATGTCTCACCTGATAGTATGTGACGATAAGGACCGAAGATGGAATCGAGCTTCACCTGGAACCTTCAACCACAGGGTGGCTGGCATCTTATCACAGATTGGCGGAACACAATAATGCTGTTAACATTATTATTATGGCGACGGATTTTAATAAGACGGTGGTAGCTAGCCAGGCGGACTTGAAAATGCCCTACTACCAACCAAACTGAGTGATTTTTACTCCCCTGGGGATCGAACCCTGTATCTCCGGAAGCGAACCACTAGACAGTAGATAGTAAAGAGTGAAAAAATAAAAAAAAACATTAATTTATTTGTAAAACCTAAACCAAAACTTTGAGCAGTATGGATGGAATGATGATAATAATAATAATAATCTTTATTTTGTAAAATGATTGACATCAAACAAGCATGTTTTACATCATCTAGTTGTACAATCTTAAATTAGTATCAAGCTTGTAATTTTTGTTCCCGTCATCTGTGCTAAGTTTATTAAAAACTTGTATTACAGATGACAGTCACTTCCCATTTTAGGATTCATGATGATGAATTATTAGTAGAATGTTGTCATTCTCTGCGTTCATCGGTCTCTCGACATGGTCCGTTTCGTCCCTTTTCTATAAATTCATTCATCACTAGCACCTTTCCGGTGTGATGGGTGATATGAATCAAAAGGGAGTGGATGGCTTGATGACGTCTTACCGATATGAATGGAAGAGGAAACATACTGCGCCGACCCCAGATAGACTGGGAACAGGGCAGGGAGAAGGAGACGTGATTTATGTATGTATGTGTTTTGATTGATTTCAGGTAAATACCGTAAGTTAAAAGCGGAAGCGGCCGCGGAAGAGGCGGAGGCGGCACCGCCCGTCACGGCCAACAACCACACGAGGGCGTAGCGACGCCACAGCGATACGACACTGCGCTTCGGCGCCACGGACTTGAGACAAAGCCTCGAAAACAGTTTCACGTGAAGAACTGTGCGATTCGATGTCGCAACAAAGCTGTAATTAGCTACATTTCTTTTTTATTATAATTTATACAAATAAGGGCCTAGATTGGGTTACCTATTAACTGTAATATTTACAGCTTACATCTCTTCTGCTGAATATTCTGAGCGATATATTAAAGTTACGTCAAAATGATTGAGGTTTTTCTTTGTAGAATAACACAAAATATAAATACCGAATTATAAAACATATCCCCTTCGGGGATATATATAGGCGTGATTTATGTATGTATGATAAACAAATATTGAGTCCATTCATTTTATGGTTGCATACTTTTAAAATATTCCTTTATAATTTAGATAACGACGAATATTCGACCCACCTCGTTACATGATAAATGACATGAGCTTGTACTAACTACAGTTATGGTCATTAGTACTCTATAACAAGTACACCAAAGTTGAAAATGCATTGAAATGGAACGTGTTGGTGAATATAACATATTTAGATGAAGAGATGTAGCTGTCTGCTTGTGATAGTGTAATCTAGAATAGTTATATATTAATCCGTTATAATTAATGACAATACAAAGTGTATTTGAAAGCCCAAGCTTATACTCACAACAAAGACTAATGACTGTATTTAATTTACTATTCCCCATTTTAGTGTTAAGTCTCTCTTTATTATAAATAAGTCGAGTATAAACATTTGAAAATATTAACATGTAAAAAATATTAAAACTTGTGTATATAATTATGTAGAAATTTTTAAACTATTACTATGTATAAACACTAAAATGATATAGTATAAGTGTAATATAAATATGAATCTGCTGGTCAGAATAGGCCGTTAGAGTAAGTATTAAAATGTTTTTCTTATAAATCACTTCCATTTGAAGTTTTCCAACCAATAAATGGTCTTTTTGTATAGTAAGTATAGACGATACGAGGCCGCCACAGAGATGCGATTTTTAGTATTCTGAGGAAAATAAATAAATTATTAACTAAACAACACAGACAAAATTATATATAGACTTGGCTAGAAAATGCTATTGTGGGTGATTAAATTCCGCGCGAGAATCCCGGATGCATATCATCCATAGGCCCAGAAAAATCCCTTAGTCGACGCCCAAAATACCCATGGGAAAGGGGGGTTAAAAGGGGCAGTGTAAACTGTCTTCAGTTCCGCCGCCATTAGATAAATTTTTAAAATCAATATTTTAACGTTATGCCATTCTCCTAACTCTATGATCAATCGAAATGTGTTAAAATAAAATGTTTCCAGTTGCATCTGTGTGGCGTTTGTAATTAATAAAATTTAAGCCCCAAGTGCTTCAATAATACTAATTGTATTTTTAATGTGTAATAATTACAAGATAGAAGACGACACCATTAATAAAATAATACAATAACAAAAAAAAGCAGTCCCGAAATTAATGCTTACCTAATATTTTTACTATTTTTTTTATTCATAAACGACTCAAATACCCAAGTTTTGTTGGAAAAATCCAACCAATGCTTATGCAACCAATTAATTACTTACTTTAAATACAAATAAGTACAAATTTTAATTACGATTATTTCAGCTGTTATGTAGATTGAAATTTTAATTATGTTGGCCTTCTACTAAACTAGATAATTTATATTATCTGCTTATGATTCTTTTATATAGTACGCCCGTATAACGACTTTAGTGAATACTAGTATAGCGCAGTCTTCTATCTTGTTAGTGAATTGATAAAATTTAATATTAAGAACATTTTTCTAAACGACCAAGATATAGAAATTTTGACTAAACCATTGTAGAGGTCACATTCTTGAGGATTTTTTAGCAAATCTAACATTAAAGTGTAGTTTTTTGACATTTTCCCGTTATTGCAAACTTCGATCCTAGACATTGTTTCAGTGAAGTTGTTTAATTTATTATTAGCATTTTATTAATTCTTATCCATTATATTTTATAGTCCGTTTTAGGCCACCTTCCCCTACTATGGAATGAATGGAAGTACCCAGTTTCCTTGAAAATAAACCACAATATGTTATATGGATCCGTTAGCGCTCCGCCCACCTTATATTTGATTAGGATATTGAAATTCTTAACTTTTCCCATATCAAGTTCTTCCACGATTATTATAATTAAGTTATTAATGTTTTCCATTAATTATTAATTGTTACTTATATTAAGTTTCACTTATATTCTATATTATAGTTGCTTGTACAATGAATAATCAATAAAATTATTTAAATGTCAAAGTCTTTATTTAACCACAAACTCTGTCAGAGTTGTTACAAAAGTGTTTCAATCATATGTTGTCTTTGTAACAAACTATTGATAAAAAAGGACATGAGAATTAAAAATACTTCGAAATAATACTAACCGCCGCACTCAGAGACGTCACATAACGTTAATGAGTACTTAACGTCAAAAAATGATAATTCAAAACTAGTCGCTATTCTTGCCGGGTCTATGGTCTAGATTTGAATGAAAATTTTTGACATTAAACACTCATTAAAGTTAATTGACGTCTCTGAGTGCGGCAGTTAATAACTTAAATAAAACGTCATAAACATTTTTTGCAATAACAACATGTAGGTATGCTTAGAATTATTAAATGTTATAAATGGCTTAACTCACCCCTGGCCAATAGTATGTTTTAATATATCACTATCATGTTATGTAGGATCTGTGGTCCCTGGTCTAGTTACAATAACACAAACGCGCAGGCTTAGGATCTTCTCATAAAAGTATTAAAACCCAGTTCACTTTACAATATCACTTTATTACGGTTTGTATGACATACAGCGTGTACACATATTAATACAGACGACTATGGCGTTACATGAGTGATGCTTTGTCCTATAGTTTGTAAAATTTAGCTGGATCGCGATCGCTGCGACGGCATGAAACAAATATCAAACTGCTTGAAGTGCGAAAAGGATAGACAGAAATGTGTATGAGTATGACAGCTGTCATTTCAATCATCCTCTAATTTACAAACTATAGGTGGACCAACTACGGCACCTGTCAAAAGAATCCAACAAAGCAAACACATTGACAAAAGCTATTTAATCGTGTATATAGTCCGGCACGAAGGACCAAGTGATGAAACAATTGTTTGCATCATTGTGTCAGAAGGCTAATTAATATATATTGAAATGGATTGTTTAACTATACAGGCTTATTTATTATATTAAACACCAAAAACCTCCTTTGACTAGATAGCTAACATCATAAACGTTTGTTTTATGAGTTTTAATATAACATTGCGCAAAATTATTTTTTTTAGTTTTTATTGCACTGTCGTGACATTTATACGTCTATGTTTTCATCCATAAACAAAAGGACGTTACGCTAGGCCCGCGCACTGCTTAATGCCGATGAAAGTAGAGCGGTAAATTAAATTAGCATTTATTTTTATATGAAAGTAAAATCTTACGAATCATCAAAAGTCATAGAACAAATTGTTGTTTATGATGTTAGCTATCTACTCCTGCGAGGTTTTTGGTGTTTTAAAAATAACCCTGTATATTGTCTGTTTTAATTTGACATTTTGACAGGCGCTTACAGGTAAACGTCGCAAATAAACAACGCCCGAGACAGATTAGACATAAGGGTGCCACAACCAACACACTTGCAAAAATATAACTAAGCTCGTTCTCTAAGATATTATATAATTCACAGCACACGTCCTCAAGTGTCGTGCTATAATACTATAACCGCACCTGTATAGATGGATGATTGGCTATAGGCATTGTTATGGGCTTCCGAGACGGTCAATCAGCTTGAGTCAAGTTCAAGGTCTCGTTCATTTTCTGTGTCTTTCAGTTCTGTTGCACGGTCAAACAGATCTTTTTTATGCCTGATTGATTTGTTTGAAGCAACAGAACTGAAACACACAGAAAATGAATGAGATTGACTCAAGCTGATTGACCGTCTGTGAAGCTTATCAGTGCCACCGCGCCTTAAAATTCTATTTATTTCCCACAGCAGACATAAGCAAATTATCAGATAAATTACGTCTTTTATACGTTTTAATTGAAGATAAATATAATTAACAGCGTCACATAATAAGCGTTTTCGTATCAAATTATCAAAATAAACAAAATTTTAAATAAAAAATATTCAATTTATTTTTATCCTTTTTTTTATTTTATTTATATAATGTAAAATTTAATGGATCAATGGAATTTGTAAAATATATATATAGCTATCCAAAAATCATAACATTCCATTTTACACTTTATGTAAAACATTTTAAAGTTGTAAATGGAATACACTAATCATAAATCCTACTATACTGTTGAAAAATAACCAATCACTCATCTATACCCCCACTATGTTATTTTACATTTTATACTCTCAAATGGAACGTCATTTCGAAGCGTATTTTCAAGCAATGTTTGTCAATAAATTAATAGCCAAGAATGAAAAGATAGCACTGGGCTCGACTAGCCTGAATCCATGGTGCGTTTGATAACTATTGTGTATAGAGGAATCGCTTATTTGATAAACTTTATACTTTCACTAAATAAAAATCAGTAATTACAATAATGAGGTGAAGCAATTACAATAAGGAAAAAAAGAGACCTTCCTAAACCCATCTTGCCACAAAAAGTATCTTTACAGAAGATAACCGTACGAAAGTTTTTAATGTACATATACCTACATTAAAAACATTGGTACGATATACTTATTAAATTTATTATCACTCACGAAACCGCACTTGGCCAGCGTGGTGATTATGGCTAAAACTCCCCTTATTACACCATCCATTGGGAACGCCTGTGTCCTATCAGTTGGGACATGAAAGGGCTGGCGATTGTATATTTATTGAATTAGTACTAAATCTTTTTCAGTCTTTATTAATAAACACGGTTGAAGTATAGACTAGTTACTCAGTGTTTTGTCTCTTATCCTCGCATTCTAAATCATGCTTGTGAGACAAAGACAAAACGCGGAATAGCTATACTATGTTTACTACCAGTTTATTAGTAAGGCGGTTTGTGTTTACACTATCCTGAAGGGATGATTAATAAATGGCTCTAACCAACAAGCCTACGCACCAACATTCGAGACTAATCAAGCCGACACTTTTCTTAAAAAATACATATATAAATAATATCGATTAGCACCTTCCCATTATTTAAATGTCATAAAACGATTTGTACTAAGCAAACATGGAATACGATACGAGATGCAACACATTTATACGGAGAGTCGCGCGCCACAGTGAGACAGTTATTGATAAAACTCATTAAAAAAAATCTGTTTCAATTGAATTTAGCTTGTTATCGCGCAGACGAATTATGACTTGGTCTAACTGTCGCTGTAACTGAACTCAGAGACGTCAAATAACGTTAATGACTACTTATAACAAAAAAAAGACAATTCAAAACTAGTCGATATTCTGGCCTAGATCTAGGTTTAAATATAATTTTTGTACATTAAGTACTCATTAAAGTTAATTGACGTCACTGAGTGCGGCAGTTACTCGTGAAATTGGTTGACATGTACGCTGTAACATTACGTATACGGACGTATATGGACTTTTTAACGGTCAAATGATCAATGGAAATATACTAACCCATGATGAAGCAACACTATCCCCACTTCCCTTTCTTCTTCCCTCCATGTCATACCACGCGACACCCGACTAATAAAAGAGGCCAGTTATACTAAATTCGACCTTATTATAACTTAAAGTAAGAACACAATTATTTAGGATCAAGTCACATATTATATTTTTGAGGCATCGCACATCGTTCAATAACGTAGCCTTGCTTAGGAGGCTATTTAGTTGAAAATCTTTATGTCGATATTTAGTATCCATATTCTAACCAAACTTTTGATATAGTTTTTCATGTTGAAACAAATAATACCACATATCAACTGTTACATAGAAATTATAAAAAAAACGTTTGATTTTTAATTGCTAACATTTGATTAATGACCAAAGCAAAAGCATAATAAAAATACCGAGTATTCATTGTATATCATCTTCAGTATTCTCAAGGTAGTGTAGTATGGATACTCCTGAAGACTGATATAAACATTGGGTACAACTTTTTTGCTCGTTGTGTGTATTTTTGAGATTGAGCGATGTGCTGCATAATGTTAAATAGCATATGCAACCATTTTCGCTGTTAAAATAACTTGTGGCAATACGATATTGAATCATGAGCCGTGGAGATTGAACGTAGAATAAGCATCCGCTGTGCACATTTTACAAAAGAAAATAACACCGGTATTTGACAACATTATTTAAGACATATTACGGTAAAGTTACGAGGCAAGAGATTAAAATAATAAATAAATAAACGCAATCTAACATTGTATTTACATAAGTCAGAAAACTTACTCTACCAAAAGGGCGGTGCGTCAAACATCTAGAACAACATAAAATCAATTCATTCTATGGCAAATTGTACTTAAATATCACCGTTTAAAATTAATACACAAAAATGTTACACAGATAAAAAAATGAACTATCGTTATGCGGGTAGGCATACATTTCCTGATTAACCTTTTGTAAAAAAAAAAAAAAGATTCACTCGACTTCCATACATGCAAGTAAGTAATAAATACCTTCAATTTGAACCGGCCCGCCAGCACTTGTGACTCAAATCACTATAATTTTAACTAATTCTTATAATCATAGTTAAATTAACCATAATTTAATGCCCATCGAAAGTATGATGCAATGTTCTAAACTAGTGAATGTACCAGAACCCTGTCGCACAGCACACAATTCGTCTGGTTCAACGTGATAATTCAATGGACATTGTTATAGGGGAATGGAACCCATAGCGGGTTTACTGCCTATAGTAGACTCCAAAGACCATGTTGGAAACCGTATATAACCCGTTACCCTTATTGACTGCTGCCTTGAAGATACGTGTAAAAATCAAGGTCCCTATCTGTCCCCTTAGTTGGATAGAAACAATTTTACACACAAAAGTGACATTGTAGTCAGTATGCCCGCCTTGGGACACCTTCCCCTACTCGCTAGATGCGGCAAACATAAAACCAGTAATGTAAATCTAAATTGTAGTCACTAACATATTATAACTAGTTGATAGAAATATTGTGGGAAACATTGCTGAGTATTATTTTTCTCACAACGAAGGCCGACCCATCGACTAAAGCTTACACGTAGACCGCAACCAGTGTCACATCCATAGACGTGTTTGACCCTATGGCCGTCTCTCTCACTCATAGCCATGGTGCGAATGAGTGAGAGTGACAGGTAGACTCGAACGATTTCAATCGGAAAACCCGAACACAATTGTAGGCTCTATATATGGGTCAAAAGTCAGAGATCAGAACGACTTAAAGACAAAACTACCTACCGGCTAAAGTTACATCACATTTTACATCAAAAATTCGTACACAATGATGCTATTGGTCTAGCAATAGAATTATGTATATAAATTTTTGGACTTCACTTTGAAATTTTAGTGAAGGTTAGGGGGGTAAGAAGAGTATTAATACAAATCAGCCGATACTTATGCATTGTGACACTGCATGCGTCTAAATACATTAACCCTACTAATTGATAAAAGCGCTATCTACCTCCACACAGCGAAAAATTTAATCCTATAAGATACATCCGGGGGTAGACCCCAATTCATTATGTCAATTGCTAGAATTTAACACTTTAAAAAATAAATTATTATCATTAATTAGTTACAATGAAGTGTAATGGACTGACGTACTTGTTGGGATTAGAAATTACATTACAATTTATGCAAGAATGAAAGTAAAAAATAAATTAAAAATTTCGTTGCGTGCGCGTGCATAATACATTTTGTTATTTTCATGTGACATTATGCAACTCTTGGCTAAAATGAGCCCTGTGTAAAAGCAATAGGGCTGAAATTGGTAAGTGTAAGTATTTTAATCGATTAAAAATAAAAATAAAATAGGAAATAATCCACTCAATTAAATTTAAGACTAGTCATTTTACAGAATTCCATTATTGATCTAAAATAATTGATAATTGTACCATAACACAAAATGGCGGCCACAGCAGTACAAAAGTGACAATTGATGGAAACAATTACAAATAATATAAAAATAAAAAATCATTAGCACACATTTAAAAAAAAATTATCATTTTCATTTAAACAAATATAAAATATAAAAATCCATGACAGTCGTTCTGTTAGCACCTCAGTTGTAACAAAACGCATTTTGCGCGCGCGTGTAACACTTTCGAGTTACAAATAAAATAGCAAGCGTCCAATTGTAGCTCTTGTTCACTGGAGGATACAGTTGTTTTTGCGTTGTATCTCCACTTGGGAGAGATTGCGCTCTATCGCGTCGTCGTCAGCTATCCTGGAAGGGAGAAGAGAGGATATTGAACCTTCTACAACTGATTATACAGGCCTTTCCAATAGATACATAAATACATACACCTGTACATACACCTTGTATATACATATCCTGTACATCCATCCTGTCTACCCCTGAAGGGATACGCAGTGGTTTAGAATAGAATAGAAGAGCTAGAATGTAATGTTAGAACTTTTACAATAGAAGGTACACACACCTACATTTCGTTAACAATGTGAGGTCGTAAGTAATGTCATAATGATATACAGCGATCTCCTGAATTTGAAGACAATCATTAGATGGAGAAACTAGACGATGCGAAGGAGAAATGGATCTTGGACACATAAATAAAAAACATTAATAAATTAATTTACCATTTGAATGCAAAAGTATTATATGTTTATATTACTACAATGGTTACATAATATAAGAGTAGAGCAGAGTAGAATAAAATTGAGACCACCCCCATCTCCCCCGCGGGTGTCGTACAAGGAGACTAACTGCCGCAATCAGAGACGTCAAATAACGTTAACGTGTACTCAATGTCAAAAAATGACAATTCAAAATAAGCCTCTAATCTTGCCGGGTCTGTGGTCGTGATTTAAATGAGATTCTTGGACGTTAAATACTCATTAAAGTTAATTGACGTCCCTGAGTGCGGCAGAAAGAGTTAAACAGTAATGAGTTCCAGCGTTTGTAGTAATGAATGATAACAGTAATGAGCACCGTTTCTCTTAGAGCGCCTATCAATATACTGAGATTTTCGTGCCCGATAAATAGCAATAGGCTCGCCAACTATAACTATAACATGGGACATAAACTAATTGGCGAAACGTGGGTGTTAATTCACTCTGCTTACCCCCCATCGTGGATGGCTTTATGTATGTGTGTATGTTCTTTAACTATTAGAATGTCAAACTTACGCTTTCTCCTGCTCGTCCATCTCTTGTACTAGCCTGTCCCTCTCGTTGACAGCTGATAGTAATTCCTGAAAACGTTTTTTACATAATAATGAGTAGCGTTCGCGTCATATCATCTGGACCAGCAGCAATAAATAATAATAATAAATATTTTTACACTGACAACTACGAGGGCGGGTCAATAGATCCGTGACTTTTTGAATTTTTTTAACCTCTTTTTGAACCTCGAAAAATAAAAAAATTGGAGTATCGTTGGACAAAGTGTATAGAGCTCAAGGGAGACTACGTTGAAAAATAAAATGATTTATTTATCAAAAAATCTGTGTTTTATTCCAAAAGTCACGGACTTATTGACCCGGCCTCGTATTATCTAGCCCAAAGTAAGTAGCCTAAGCACTTGTGTTATGCATACTAGATGATGGAAATTATTTTAAATATCATCATCATTAAATGATGTATATAAATGTTGAAAATATACTACATAAACAACGACTCCGGAAAAAATATTTGTGTTCATCACAAAATTTTACCCCTACCAGGATTCGAACCCTCCTCCCTTCGAACCCGGGACCTCTTGACCAATCCAGCGATCTGAGCATTCGACCAAGCCGGCCGTCAATGATGTCCAACCGTTGAAGGTTAACAAAGATGCTGGCAGCGTTCGTGTCACATCATTTGGACCACCGCCAGCAGTGGCAGCTCCTCATCATCATCTTCATCATCATCATCATCATCACCTGCAGCAGCAGTCGTTCACGCCGCTTCTGCGCAGGCGCTTTTCTCCACTCGTCCACGGCCAGCGACAGACGCAGCTCCCTGGCCAACAGCTCGCAGCGACGACTCAAGTCCTCCTCCTGCTCCCTGGGGGACAGGAGGGGGGAGAAACGTTGGCGTTAAAAAATGTCACACCTGACTATTCTTCTTCTTCTTCTCCCTACCCTGTTCCCAGTCTATCTGGGGTGGGCGCAGTATGTTTACTCTTCCATTCATATCATCCATCACACCTTAATGTCACACCTGACTATAAAGTGGACATTTCCGCTCGCTACGCGTACGCTTCCCGGTCAGGGGGTGACATAAAACTATAGTCTTACCTCGCGCGATAAAAAAGAAGGCCTCAGCCTGGCTAGCATGGCCACCGAAACACGATATGATATGGCCACATATCGCTTTGAACTATCAAAAATCCATTGTTTTTTGGGAATTCAAAGAGATGACTTTATCATATCGTGTTCCGGTGCTCAATCTAGCCGGGCTAGTCGCTTATGTTTTTTCAATCACTTGCGATCTGAGACATTCTTTGTTTTTTCGCCCTTGGTATATAATCTACTATTATGCGGCAATGCATGCACTTCTTTTTCATTGCCGTGCCGTGTGGTGACGACAGAGCAGAATAAATTGTCACATCTCTCCCGCGGGTGTCGTACAAGGCGACTAAGGGTAAGGACAACGATGAGTAATGAGCACCATCATTCCTCTCATACCACCTGGCAATATACTGCGATTTATGTGCCCGATATATGGCAATAGGCCCGCCACTTATTACATGGGACCTAACTTAATTGGCGAAAAGTGGGTGCTAAATTCACCTCTGCCTACCCCTTCGGAGATATAGGCCTCATTTATGTATGTATGTTAACAGAGCCAGTACTCACAATATGTTGAGCTGCATCTGCCGCCGCAGCAGCGCGTTCTTCTTGTTAACCAGGTTGAACCACTGTGACATCAACCTATCCTCCTCCTGGAACATACAAAACCACTGGGTAGTCTTTTCATTGGCTAGAAGGTTCATTGGCTAAATGGTTCACTGGCTAGAAGGTGCACTGGCTAAAAGGTTCGTTGGCTAGAAGGTTCGTTGGATAGAAGGTTTATTGGCTAGACGCTTAATTGGCTAGAAAGTTCATTGGCTAAAAGATTCATTGGCTAGAAGCTTCATTGGCTAGAAGATTCATTGGCTAGAAGGTCCATTGGCTGAAGCTTCATTGGCTAAATGGTTTTCAAGTGGGAGAATCGATAGAAAGGTTATTTAAAGTGCTATTTCATACGCGTCATCATCGAAATTACCAGCCCTATCTAATATCCCCGCTGCTGGGCCTTCCCTATGAGTGGATGAATATAGGGAGATCGGGCCATGACCCACCACGCTGGCCCAGTACGGGTTGCTGGGTATTAACGACTGCAGATGCAGCAGGGACCAACGGCTTAGCGTGCTTTTCGAAGCACAGAGGAACTCGACATAGTAAATGTTGGTCATCCATCCAATGACGGGCCTTAGCGAACATTGCTTAGTTTATGCAACCACAGGCCGAGAGCGCTTAGCTACTGCGCTATTGAGCTCCCTGTTTCATACCGGTGTTTGATAATTATATTTAAATACTGATTAATAATTTCCCAAAACTACATCAAAACAAATCTAAATAATTTATCTAAAATTAACTAGCAATTATTTATCTTTTACTTTTTTTATACTCAATAAAATATGTCAATAACCATTGAACGTAAATCGTAATACATAGGTTTCAATTCAATTCCACTAAGTACTCTAATTATGAACACGAATGAACCTGAAAAAACTCTATTTATATATCTATCTCTCTCTGACCCATAATACCTATTCATGAAACGTTATACGTTTCCAATCGAACATCTCTAGTTAGTTACAATAATCGTGAACATGAATGAACAGACCAGCTATCTCCCTCTATCTATCTCCCTCTGACTTCTATCTAGCTACAATATCAACAAAAATGAAGATTGACTTCACAGAGAAGAATACCGGATCGCGTGGTACTCGAACGCAGAGGAGAGTGGCTTGGCGTTTGTTCTGAAAGGAGTGGTGTGAGTGGGAGTACCATGAGTGGGTAAGAGACGCGCAGCCAGCATGTCTCTCTCATAACATAACTTCCGGTATTACCAGAATTCGTTAAGGTTTTTTACTATCCAAATGGAGGAGGGCTAACCACCAACAACACCATACCTAAAGAGGGTTGGTTTCAGGCTGGCGGCCGACTGTAAAACCTAAGCCAAAACCTTGAGCAGTATGGATTGGAATGTTGTCATCCCCATCACTCTCTCCGTTCATCGGTCTTTCGACATGGTCCGTTCCGTCTCTTTTCTGTATATATGTCGTGGCCAAATCGTAGAATTGATCACTTCATGATGTTGCCGACCATTTCATGAAATGGTGGCATTTCATGAAATGGCCATCTCTAACTAACCATATCATGATAATGGTCTGGCCAGATCAATGAATAAACAACGTTTAACGATATGAACAGCTAAACGCTTGGTTATTTCATGATATGGCCAAACATTATTAATCTTATCGTAAAATAGTTACATTAACCACCGTTAGAGGCGCTAATTTCGATTTGTTTTTGTGATGCATCATGGCGGCGGACAAATAACCTAATAAACAAACATTAGTAATGTTGTAATGGAAGATAAAAGTGAAGTGAAAGGTCGTTACAACACCAAATTATTAGAATTTTACGTTGTAAGTCACTCAAAAAACGAGCGCAACTTAAAAATACTAAACATTACCTACATTAATGATATGGCCAAACGTGGATGGTCATATCATCAAACGTTAAAGTTTCAACGATATGGTCAGTTTTAGCTGGCCATTTCATGAAATGCCACCATTTCATGAAATGGTCGGCCACATCATGAAGTGATCAATTCTACGATTTGGCCACGACATATACATTCATCACGATCCCATTTGCGGTATGATGGATGGTATGAATCAAATGGGAATGGATGGCCTGACGACGTCTGACCGATATGAATGGAAGAGGAAACACACTGCGCCGACCCCAGATAGACTGGGAACAGGGCAAGGAGAAGAAGTATTAAGTATTCATTAAAGTTAACTAATGTACCTCCGGCTCGGAGTTGGCCTCGATGACCCGCCGCAGCTGCCGCTCCAGGGCCGCGGCCCTTTCGTCTACCGCTCGCTGCTCTCGTTCCAGGGCCTCTAGTTCGCTCTGCAGGTACGAGCCCTCGCGGCCCTGTTAGGACGATAATAAGAAATAGAGATTATTTTTTGATTACGCATTTAAATATCATTCAGGAATAAATGTTTAGGCACGAACATTTTAAACCTCAAGTTAAATACTAAGACGTGGCTGTATGTACTCGAGACCTTTGTTTATCCCAATTAGAAAATCTATTAGACTAGAATAGTCAAATTATTTTTCGTACCACCTGCTCAAAAATGACATATGTTACAAGGCGGGCCACCATCATTTCGACCTTGCTCATTTGTGAAAAGCTTATAAGAAACATATTGGACTTGAATACGTATAAAGGGTATTCTGGCAGAACTGAATAAGTGTCATTAAGGACCTGTTTCATAATCGACAAGTAAGTTCGAAGTAGGTTACTTCGCAGATCATTTGACAGTTGTAATATGAAATGTATGTCAATTGAACTGCACACTTTGCAGTTCAATTGACATCTAGCTACCCAGAACTCACCCGTCGATTGTGAAACAGGCTTTAAGTGTCATTAAGAGAAATAGTAGATTATAATTATATCAAGGGCGATTACACAATGTCTCAGATCGCAAGTATTTTATAAATATTTTATGCGATCTGAGGCTTTTTTTTATCGCCCGAGGTCGAGGTCAGGTGACATTAAACTGTGATCTTTGAAGTAAAAAGTCCACTTTATGGTCAGGTGTGACATAAAATAATTTTAATAATTTTTAGAGCTGTGCGAGGGTGAGTTGAATGTGTTTTAAGAGAACCAATAGAATCACTAAATATAATGATTCTACTAAAATACATTGCTCGCGACTCAATCTGTGCACAATTATGCTAATTGTACAATTATTTGATACTGAATTAAAAATATGATATTGTACTAATAGTTGTTTTTGTCCCAAACAAAGAGAAAATAGTGTGTATGAAATGTGAAGATAACATGTGGTGGGGGGTGGGGGGTGGGGGCAGTATACCTCGTCGCCGGTGTCCTTGTCGGGCGTGAGGCGGTCGACGAGCGCACTGAACGAACACAGGGGGGAGCCGCGACCGCGCTCCGAGCCTGCAATTCAAAACCACGCTACAGGTAAACCAGGGGGCTAAATATACTTTTCACCTCTCATGCTCTGAAAGTGCTCATTTGTGCAGGATATAGGCTGCACAAAATCGAATTTTGTGCTCTAGAGCATTAACGTATCTACTCATAAATGTGTCGATAATAAGGCAAAGAATATGAGCCATGCAGCCAAACACAATAAGAAATTCAGAGATAGAATTTGTTATTTTTTAATATTTATTTAAATTTATTTGCCTAATGTGTTTTTTAAGATATAAAAGATATTACAATTTTAATTCAAGCAGGTGCGGTAGGTTATTAAATTAATTTAAGAAAATTATTATTTAAAATTAATTTAATACTTGGCTGTATATGTCTGCAGCCCAAGCCTAATATCAATGGGAAAAACAATTTTCGTCAGTATTCAAAACTGTACTAATTTTAGTTTGAATTTTAAGAAATGTTTTGAGAAATTCTGATTTATTTCCTCGCAATCGAAGTGAAAAGCAGAGTTTCTACCTCGTCCACAAAACCATTTTTATCCTCGACATAACTATCAGCCCTCGCCTACGGCTCGGGCTGCTAAAAGTCTCGGACAAAAATGAGTCGTTTTGTGCACTTGATGGAAAATCTACTATTTCACTTCTCATGCTCTGAAAGTGCTCATTTGTGCAGGATATAGGCTGCACAAAATCGAATTTTGTGCTCTAGAGCATTAACGTATCTACTCATAAATGTGTCTATATTAAGGCAAAGAAAATGAGCCATGCAGCCAAACACAATGAGAAATTCAGAGATAGAATTTGTTATATTTAAATATTTACTTACATTTATATGCCTAATGTGTTTTTTAAGATATAAAAGATATTAAAATTTTAATTCAAGTAGGTACGGTAGGTTATTAAATTAATTTACGAAAATTATTATTTCAAAATTAATTTAATACTTGGCTGTATAGGTCTGCAGCCCAAACCTAATATCACTGGGAAAAACTTTTCCTTCGGTATCCAAAACTGTACTAATTTTAGTTTGAATTTTAAGAAATGTTATGATAAACTACTGTTTTATTTCCTCGCAATCGAAGTGAAAAGCAGAGTTTCTACCTCGTCCACAAAACCATTTTTATCCTCGACATTACTATCAGCCCTCGCCAAGTCTCGGACAAAAATGATTCGTTTTGTGCACTTGATGGAAAATCTACTATTTCACTTCTCATGCTCTGAAAGTGCTTGTTTGTGCAGGATATAGGCTGCACAAAATCGAATTTTGTGCTCTAGAGCATTAACGTATCTACTCATAAATGTGTCTATATGAGCCATGCAGCCAAACACTAAGAAAATCAGAGATAAAATTTGTTATTTTTTTATATTTACTTAAATTTATTTGCCTAATGTGTTTTTTTAAGACATTAAAGATATTAACATTTTAATTCAAGTAGGTACGGTAGGTTATTAAATTAATTTAAGAAAATAATATTTCAACATTAATTTAATACTTGGCTGTATAGGTCTGCAGCCCAAGCCTAATATCAATGGGAAAAACAATTTCCTTCAGTATTCAAAACTGTACTAATTTTAGTTTGAATTTTAAGAAATGTTATGATAAATTACTGTTTTATTTCCTCGCAATCGAAGTGAAAAGCAGAGTTTCTAACTCGTCCACAAAACCATTTTTATCCTCGACATTACTAAATGATTCGTTTTGTGCACTTGATGGAAAATCTACTATTTCACTTCTCATGCTCTGAAAGTGCTTGTTTGTGCAGGATATAGGCTGCACAAAATCGAATTTTGTGCTCTAGAGCATTAACGTATCTACTCATAAATGTGTCTATATTAAGGCAAAGAAAATGAGCCATGCAGCCAAACACAATGAGAAATTCAAAGATAGAATTTGTTATATTTTAATATTTACTTAAATTGATTTGCCTAATGTGTTTTTTAAGATATAAAAGATATTAAAATTTTAATTCAAGTAGGTACGGCAGGTTATTAAATTAATTTACGAATATTATTATTTCAAAATTAATTTAATACTTGGCTGTATAGGTCTGCAGCCCAAGCCTAATATCAATGGGAAAAACAATTTCCTTTAGTATTCAAAACTTTGAATTTTAAGAAATGTTAAGATAAATTACTGTTTTATTTCCTCGCAATCGAAGTGAAAAGCAGAGTTTCTAACTCGTCCACAAAACAATTTTTATTCTAGACATTACTATCAGCCCTCGCCTTCGGCTCGGGCTGCTAAAAGTCTTGGACAAAAATGATTCGTTTTGTGCACTTGATGGAAAATCTACTATTATGTCACACCCGCCCATAAAGTGGACTTTTCCGTCCGCTACGCGTACCTACGGAAAATACGACTTCCTAGTCAGTGGGTGACATAAAACTATGGAAAAAAGAAAGCCTCAGATCGCATGTTAAATACTTGCGATCTGAGACAATCTTTGCTTTATCGTATCTGGTATACCATCTACTATTAAGCGAACCGAACAGTCACCGGCCAAAATTAAAGTACAAGCACCGTGTTGTATACGTGGGGGTGTTAAAACACCTCTGCCTACCCCTTAGGCTGGAGTTCACCAACACTTAAACAGACGATTAAAAGATAACCATCAGTTTTTGACATTTGATCGTATGGAAGAACTGTCACAAACTTGGTAACGATTATCTTTTATTCCCTTGATTTACGTTTTAGTGAACTCGAGCCTAAGGGGATAAAGAGTATATATGATTAATGTACCTGATCTGTCGGGGCTCTCCGAACTGTGCCTAGACGCGGGGCTGCCGGGGACAGGGGACTCGGAATCCACCACGTTGGCTGCGAACAACAATACATACATACATAAATCACGCCTATATCCCCGAAGGGGTAGGCAGAGGTGAACTAGCACCCACGTTTCGCCAATTATGTCAGTTCCCATGTGATAGGTGGCGAGCCTATTGCCATTTATCGGGCACAAAAATCGCAGTACATTGCTAGGTAGTATAAGGGGAATGCTGCTGCTCATTCCTCATCATTGATTTATCCTTAGTCGCCTTGTACGACACCCATGGGAGAGACTTGGGGTGGTGACAATTTTATTCTACTCTGCCGTCACCACACGGCGTGAACAAGAATAGGCATCAATATTTCAAGATATCGGCAATGCTGCGGCCAGCTTGACCAGTAGAAATCAAGATATATCAAGATAGCAAACCTGTTAACAACAACATGACAGGAATAAATGAATTGAATTGAATATTAACACATCAAATTATTTTCTTATTTTAGTAATCAAACATTTATTACGTACATTTCATGGGATCTAACATAGTCAGGCGAAGCGTGGGTGTAAGTTAGCTTTAATATCTTAAAATGCATATCATGGATTGCATTAAACAATTCAGCACTGAGTACTCGCCTCCGCTGCCCCTTCAGGGATTGTAAGTGTGAATGATGTATGTACAATAGTTACCGGCGGCGGCGATCTCGTCCATGAGCGACTGCTTCGAGATGATCTCCACCGTGGGGCGCCGCGTCGGCGACAGCGGGGATGTCGGGCTGCGAGGACAGACCAAACTCTTTTTCTCTTTTTAAATGGCAACATCACATCTTTGTAAGGTATTTGTTTAATTATGTCGATGGGAAATAGACATTAACACTACACATAGTATTTACAAAAAATGTAATGTTGTCAATTTTAGATTTAAACACTTGTTGAGCACTTTATTGATATGACACAGTATATCTTCGCATCTTCCATAAATCACCATAATTTTCACTCTGTCACTCAATGTTATTCAAAAGATTAAGGGCCTGTTACATAATCGACGGGTAAGTTCCGGGTAGCTTACTTGGGAGATCATTTGACAGTTGGAATATGAAATTTATGTCAATTGAACTGCCAAGTAAGCTATCCAGAACTTACCCTTCAATTGTGAAACAGGCCCTAAAAGTTCATTGAGCGCTGGTAGGCACGGCTGGCTTCCACAAAATATCGAATTTTCTCCATCGACTTTATGCCTTACTACAAACAAGTTAAGGTTGACAATTGATTGAATAAATGTTACAGTTTTGAGGGTAGTCTGAAGAGCCGTTAGATGATATAATCACCTGACTATGCCCGCCCTCGCGTCCGCTATCAGCTTTTTCGCTCTCTCCCTCAGCAACGCTTGCCTCTCCTCTGACGTTGGCTGTTAAACGACATTGTGTTAAAATAACCTTTAAAAACTTACCATTAAGTTGTAACTTCATTTTTCATGCACGCAGTGTTTTCCATTCTACTATTGTACACTTAGATCTAAGTAATTACTTTGTAAACCTATACTAGTCAGTTTAACAATTACTTGTAATCTAAATAAGCCTATATTGAAACAGCTAAATTCCTTAAAGGGTCATTTACGACCAATATCTTTAAAAAAATTAGCTAATTTCATTATAATTCAACTCCCTTGCTGAATTGTATCTTGAATTTCTTGGGATATCTTAGGAATCCACCCGCTAACAGGTACAGACAAACGTTAGTATCGACCTTAGCTCCAAAGGAATAATGCTCAATATAGAACAGGCGAGGCCGAAAATCCATCAGATACATATTTATAAAACAGGCAAACATGTGTATAATGTTAGGGCAGAATAAATTAAGAAGAGAACTTTAATTTTACAGTCAATGTTGATCGTCTTACACTTTTTGAGATCTAGTGATACTACAATATGTTGTGACGGTTGACACAATAACTCAAGCATAAAATACTTTTTTGTGATATAAAAGGCTCAAACTAGAAAGTCTCTCATCTCTCTTTGACTGTCAGTCTTATAGTCAGTCATAGCATGGCTTGTTTTTCATATTAAGGGGCCAGCATTGATTTAAATTAATCACCAAGTTGAAAGGTGGAGGATTAATCAGTGATGAGGAATGGGCAGCAGCGTTCCTCTTATACCACCTAGCAATAGTACTGCGACATTTGTGCCCGATAAATGGCAATAGGCTCGCCACCTATTACATGGGACCTAACATAATTGGCGAAACGTGGGTGCTAGTTCACCTCTGCCTACCCCTTCGGGGATATAGGCGTGATTTATGTATGTATGTATGTACCAAGTTGAAGTCATGACGAATAGCTGAGAACCTTTTCAAAATTATTATAGACAAATTTAAACATAACAATTAAGAAGTTTAATACGGCATAGATTAAATAAACTACAAAAAAACAATAGTAGTCCCTGGCATTTCTATTCCGCTGCACTTACCTTCTTCGGACTCAACTCCCCGTTTCTCACGCCGTTCTCCTTCGGCGTCTCAATCTCTTTCTCTTTGGAACTCTGTCGCCTCAGTCTATCCTTTTCCCTCGCCTCCCTTTTCGTAGCCTCTAGCAGTTGTCTCGCTTTCTCTTTCAACTCGTCGTGTCTCGACAGCAATTGCTACCGAGCCGTAACATGAGCGGACAAGTTCCGACCAATCGGAGGGAAGCGCGCCAAACGCCGACCAATCAGCGAAGCGGACAAGCGTTCCAAGCGTCGCACACACGAGCACAAAGCCGATGATGGAATGGAAAGAAATGGTTTGTGGTGAATTTTATGTTCTATCATCTTCGCATTAAGGATGAGAGACGTGTGCATGAATCGAAATGCTGTACTCGGTTACGGTAACTTGAGCTTTGTGTACAGCTAACAGCATGTCATCACAATCAAGGGCTATCACAATATGTCAAAGTTCCCCGAACAATTTTGTGCTTTACGATTAAAGTTAAAGTTGACAATTGAATAAACAGATTTGACAGTTTTGGGTAGTCTGACGTCCCATTGTGTACTTGATTATAATAACGTCTTACATTTAATTACAAAAGAAATCCTACATAATATTTTTGCCACACTATTTATAATACTTCAATAAATATAAGGGTTTGAGAATAGGCACAACCTGACAAATCTTTCATTAATTTACCTCTGCCCACCCCTTAAGGGATACACAGGTGTGATATATGTATGTATGTGTATTCCCCGCTATCCGAACCTGGTGTAGTCAGCATCATAAGTAGATTAACACTTTAATACCTTGTCAAAATGGTTGTTCGCACAAATTTGTGGCGATTATTACTGCGCTTGCGCTATCTTTGGTATGACAGAGGACTAAAGTGGTAATGGACTTACGAAGAAGTGAGTAGTGTCGATATTTGTATTAGCACTATGTTTAACCGTCCTGATAGATGGCGCTAGTCACTAGTCCTGTATTACATGAATTCTTTTCTAAACTAGAGATGTGGGGGTGTTCAGACACCTCTGCCGACCCCTTAGGGGATACACAGGCTTAAAATATGAAACCGAGCATAATGAAGGTATAAGAAATCCAAGCATATGAAGGTACACAATACATAATTAGTCACATGGTGACATTTCGATTCATGCACTACTTGCAATTGAATTTAAATTTTATCATTAGGGGCCTGTTTCACAATCGACAAGTTCGAAGTAGATTACTTTGCAGTTGAACTGTCAAATGATCTGCGAAGTAAGCTACTTAGAACTTACTTGTAGATTGTGAAACAGGCCCTAAGTCGCTAAGATTCATTTAGCTATCAACAGGCATTTTCATTTGTGGCACAGATCAGATTAGAAAAAAAAATCTCAACATCATGTTACACATAATTATCTCCTATAATGATTTTCTATAATTATCTTGGATATATAAGATGCATTCTAATTAATAAAAAATTTAGGTTACTCACTGTTGAAAAGCCAAATAAATAAATACTTCAGATATTGATTTTCCCAAGCTATCTTCAATAACAATGCATCATCTAACTGCATCGTCAAATAGCCTGTACAAGGTATTGAAGAGTTTGAAATCATAGTTATGAGTGATTTAGGATATTTCTGGCATCCAAACTTTCCAAGCAGTTACATAATGTAGTGTTTATAAGTAACTGTTGTGAGAAACGAATGGTTCAAACTTTACAATGACATGCTACATAAGACGTGGCTTTCACAGTCATCAGATGATCACAAATTGACGAATAATATCACCACAAAACTGTATATAAGAACAAACACACTTTATGAACTGATTTTCAACTTAACAGCAACGTGATAAAAGTTGAAAATCCAATGGATTTTGCGATCACCTAATGTACAATCAACAGCTCGCCAGGCTACCTCAAAACGTCAAACTTTCTCAACTGACTTTGTACTTCATTGCAATCAATTTAAGGTCGACAATCGATTGAAGAAATTTAACAGTTTTGGGTAGTCTGAAGTGCCGTTGGCAGTAGTCTTTGTAGACACAAGCTTTCCAAACATGTCAACAACCGTCAACTCTTGACAACACAAAAACCACATGTTATAACCATATTTATATATGGTAAGGCCACCGAGACGTGATAAAGAACGTAAACAATGTTGCTGAGTCTTTGATTATAAAATACAAAATATAAATACCTAGCTAATCATTTATATTGTCTAAAATGGACGACGTATTTTAAAATACATTTATCCTATTTTTAAATGCATTTCAACGATAAAGAGAGACCTATCACAACTGTTTACATTTTTTATCTCGTTATAATGGCTGGAGTGTAGTCAACCTACCGGCGTAGGCTTCGGTAGCTCTGGCGTGGGCGGTTTCTTCTCTAGGTTGTGGTTGTCCAGCGGTTGCGCATGGTTGTCGGCGGGCTGGTTGTCAACGGTCGCCGGCGGGTCGGTCGTCGCCGGTACTATTGTCGGTATCTGGTCTAGTTTCGCTGAGGATCACATGAGGTATATTGGTTTTTAATAAAAAAAACATATATTCAAAAAAGGTAAGCTATCTGATATTGCGTAACGATTATAATGTAAAACCACATGTGGGTATATTACAAATAAATCGTTAATCTATCTGAAATTGCGTAACCATTATAATGTGAAACCACACGTGGGGGTACAATGAAAAAATTATACGCTATCTGAAATTGCATGACATTTATAATAAATTATAATATAAGTGTAGATATGATAACATCTGATACAACTTGGTCGTGTGGTGACTGCGGCAGAACAGAATACAATTGTCACCACACCCAATCTCATCGTCGTGTGTTATACCAGCCGACTAGCAGCCGCACTCAGAGACGTCAATTAACTTTAACGAGTATTTAATGTCAAAAATTTCCATTCAATTCTAGACCATAGACCCGGCAAGAACAGCGACTAGTTTTGAATTGTCATTTTTTGACGTTAATTACTCATTAACGTTATTTGTCGTCTCTGAGTGCGGCAGTAAGTGTAAAGACAGCGATGAGAATGCGCAGCATCGTTACTGGTGCACCATCTAGCAAATACCAGCGATCAAAGTTCCCGGTGAATGGCAAGAAGCTCTACCCCTATTACCTGAGAACAAGCTGGCGAACGAGCGTGTTATTAAGTCATCCCCCTTTGCCCATCCCTTCGGGGATAAATCGGTGTGATTTGTGTGCTATATGTGATACAACTTACTAGCGTCGCCGTTCGCGCTCTGTGCGAGCGGGGATTCGTCTTCCTCGTCTGAGCCGAACGGGTCTGTCAGTTCCTTGCGGGTCATCAGTTTCTCCGGCCGCACCGGTGGAGGCTGCAAAACAATATACAACATGTAACAGAAATAAATAAATTGTATTCTACTCTGCCGTGTGGTGACGGCAGAGTAGAATACAATTGTCACCGCCCCAAATCTCTGCCGTGGGTGTCGTACAAGGCGACTAAGGATAAATCAGTGATGAGGAATGGGCAGCAGCGTTCCTCTTATACCTACCACCTGGCAAAGTACTGCGACTTTGGTGCCTGATAAATGGCAATAGGCTCGCCACCTATTACATGGGACCTGACATAGTTGAAGAAACGTGGGTGCTAATTCACCTCTGCCTACCCTTTCGGAGATATAGGCGTGATTTATGTATGTATTAAAAAATATAAAAATAATAAAAAGTAAACGAGAAACGCCAACATTTATATTTAATACATGTTATCTATTCCTATGTCTAAAACGCCAATCGCCATATTGGGTACCGACGTGACGTCACTCTGATAGTACACAAAGTAGATCTTGCTCTTTCGCAGTCGTATTGCTTACAACACAGTGACGTCACGAGCCAAAACAACATGGCGGCTAGAGTTTTCAAGCGAAAAGTCGATATTATAAATAAAAATAAGTTAATTTATCAGTTTTATAAAATTGAAATAATAATTGTACTGGTTCATTACGACCTCGGTATTAATTTAAAACGTTTTCAAAAAAGGTGTAACAAGGTGTGGCGTTCTTGTAATGCGACCGCCTTTGATTGTTTGTCTATGTTTGACAAACACAATGTTTTTCACTAAGTGACAGTTGTCAAATTAATTACATGAGAATTTTATTCCGAGCTAGAGAGTATGGTTATTTTCTAAGCCTTATAAATATTATTTCCGATTTATGTTTACTGTCCAGTTTGTATATATTGTAACCGTGTACATATTTAGAAGTACAATCAGTTACTTTTATGAACCCTGCCTTTTACTACCACGGAACACATCCGCAACCACCAAGATTGCACCCGGCCAAACAACTTCCCAAAAAACTATTATCAATAGAACCCAAACCACCATATAAAATACCCAAAGAGGGTTGGTGTCAGGCAGGCGGCCAGCTGTAAAACCTAAGACAAAACGTTGAGTGGTATGGATTGGAATATGTTATGACGGATAACCTTATGTAAGTCATTGTAAACTGCAAAGAATATGTCAGTATTATAAGAATGGTGGCTGATAGAGCATGAAGTCGGCGTACATAAAATAGCCTTAGACATTGTTGATGAGTGGTCCAAGCCGTTGATAAGCTGACGTCACTGATGGTGCCATCTACCGAGCACAAAGGGAAACTTGTGTCGTGTATCTATAACGTCATATCCTGTAATTGCGTAGCTGCAGCGTCGTGCCGAAGGGTGACCACCATTATCATGCCTACCAGCGAGGACTGCCATGCCATTGGACATAAACCCCCTCACCACTTTCTTACTTCATTATATTAATATATTTATACTATATCAATAATTTTTTTTTTGGGACTGTATTTTTTTGTTTTATTTATTATGATGATTATTAATTTTTATTTTATTTTTGAACTTGACTGATGACTTTTTTGTATTAAATCGTTTTTTTTATTATTTCTTCATTTTGATACAATTTAACACTCTGTAGAATTGATTAGTGGAAACTTTACTGATAAATGTACTAATTTTATTCCTCTTATATTGTAATTGTCTATAAATATTGTATGTTTCCCAAATATACTAAATAAATAAATAAACTATTCATTTTGTTACTGAATTTTTACTTTATTTGATTAAAAACTACGAAAGCACACATTCCAATGGGCAGCTGCCAGTTTGTATGAGGGCGTATTATTGGGGGTATGTATGTTTCAAAGGTGTACGTTTACAGAGCTGACCTCGACTGGCTTGGCCGATGCGAACCACTTGTTTGATCCCTTACAGAAGGTACGTTCGGGGAAGAGCACCAAAGGTGGACACGAACAGACTGCGAAGCCTTTGACCACTGACCTCCGCTGGCTTGGCGGCCGCGAACCACTTGGCGCTGGGCCGCAGGTCCTTGGCGGGCGAGAGCACCTTGCCGAGCAGCGCGCACGACTGCAGCAGCAGCTCCTTGGCCTTGTCCGGGCTGGGCGGCGGCTGGCTCTCTTGCGGCCTGCTACGCAAAACATCTCACCATCATAACGGGTCATCCATAAAGTACCTTTTAAAATATCCTTTGTCAGCCGTGTGGTGACGGCAGAGTAGAATACAATTGTCACCATCCCAAATCTCTCCCGTGGGTATCGTACAAGGCGACTAAGGATAAACAGTGATGAGGAATGGGCAGCAGCGTTCCTCTTATACTCGTACAACCTAGCAATTTACTGCGACTTTTGTGCCCGATAAATGGCAATAGGCTCGCCACCTATTACATGGGACTTGACATAATTGGCGAAACGTGGGTGCTAGTTCACCTCTGCCTACCCCTACGGGCATATAGGCGTGATTTATGTATGTATGTAAAAAGGTAATAAATAACTTGATATGGCATTATAGACTTTGGTGAATAAAGTGAGCTAAAGAATCTAATTACAAAACTGGTAAAAAAAAATTGTCATCAGCATTTTAATGTGGTGTGGTTAATGATTGTGGTGGTGTGGTAGTGATGGTGGTGGTGATGGTATTGATAGTGATTATGATATCCACCAATGATTAGTAACAAATAGTGCTGTTTCCGTAGTCTGTAAGAGTGTCAATAGGGTCGGCGATGGCGTTGGTGGTGTGGATGGCGACTGAACTTGGCGGCATGGCGGCGGGCCCCATGGGCCGGCGGGCGCTGACCACCCAGCTGAAGAGGTGTTGTGGTAGTGATGGCGGTTGTGTTGTAGTGATCAGATGGTAATAAGTGGCTGTGGCATGTCGTTGGAACGGGCGCCTGACCTCGGCATGGCAGGCCCCCTGGAGCGCCTGGCGCTGACCTCCCGGCTGAACAGGTCCCGCGACAGGCCGCCGTCCGTGTCGTGCCGGCCCACCAGGTACGAGCACTCCGCCTCCGCGCCGCCTGCGACACACCGCTTTGTTGTACTCACCTCTGTTACACAGGGTTATTTTTAAAACACCAAAATACCTCCCGTCACTAGATAGCTAACATCATAAACGACAACGTTGGTTTTGCGAGTTTTAATATAACGCAATACATTGCGCAAAATTCATTTATACGTCCATGCTTTCATTCATAACCGAAAGGACGACGCTACTCTAGGCCCGCGCGCTGCCTAAAGCAGGTGTACGTAGAGTTATTGACTTTAGAGCGGCAAATGAAATCAGTATTTATTTTTGTATGAAAGTAAAATCCCACGAATTATCAAAAGTCGTAGAACAAACATTGTTGCTTATGATGTTAGCTATCTACTCCTGCAATGTTTTTGGTGTTTTTAAAATAACCCTGTATATTATGTCCCATGTAATAGGTGATAAATGCAGGTGGCATCACAAGTACGCTGCGGTCCATTTTTGGTCAGATTTCAACTTAAGGCTGGTGTTCACCAACACTTAAACAGGCGATTATTATTTAAACCTTTAGTTTTTCACATTTTACCGTATGGAAGAACTGTCAAAAACTGACGGTTATCTTTTAATCGCTTGCTTTACGTGTTGTAGAACTCGAGCATTAGTCGTGAGATTTTATACACTAATAAAAATATAGTAGATTATATACAAAGGGCGATAAAACAAAGATCGGGCCTTAGATCGCAATTATTTGAATTATTTTGACAGATCGCAATTATTTGAATTATTTTGACAGATCGCAATTATTTGAATTATTTTGACAGATCGCAATTATTTGAATTATTTTGACAGATCGCAATTATTTGAATTATTTTGACAGATCGCAATTATTTGAATTATTTTGACAGATCGCAATTATTTGAAATATGCGATCGGAGACTTAATTTTTATTGCCCGAAGTAAGATCAAAGTTTTATGTCACTCCCTGACAAGAAAATGGGATTTTACGTACGCGTAGCGGGCGAAAAGTCCACTTTATGGTCAGGTGTGACATAAAAATTAAAAACTTTACCTAGTTGTTCAACTTGCAGCTCGTTGCCGGTGAAGTAGGCTCTCAATTGGAAAAGGTACGTCATTATCTGGAATAAACGTACGATTGTTCATTATAATTGATAACATTATATTTTTTGTAAGGTATTTTAAATTATATGGATTTACACAAGACATTAAAAGACACGTATTTTTTCATTTTCGTTTTAATGGTCGTTGGACTGAATACGTCTACTAAAATGACAAATATTTCTTGTGCTGATTTGAAGCGCCCCCTCGAGCGGCAAGGGTACTAAATTCGACGTTTGTTGCTTATATTTGGCATTACAAATGCATCTCTATATTAGTTCCATGGACGTTCACCTTCGTACAGTGCCGTCAGCGCCAAGATGGCGATAATGAAATTGACTTCATTTTTGGATGACAACCATTCCAGCGTACTTGTATAATAGAGGTCAGTGCTCCGTGTGCGTGTCTGTCGTCGTTAGCGCATGTGTTCTTTTTGTGCACGTGCACGTATGCGTGTCTCTCTGTGTGTCTCTCTCTCTCTCTGTGCGTGTCTGTATCTGTGTGCGTGTCTTAGGCTGTGTGCAAGACTGTGTGTGTCTGTGTGCGTTTCTGTATCTGTGTGCGTGTGCGTGTCTGTTCATGTGTGCGTGTATGTGTCTCTCTCTCTCTGTGTGTGTGTGCGTGTCATAGGCTGTGTGCTTATCCGCGTGTCTGTGTCTGTCTGTATGTGCATGCCCGTCATAGTGTCCATACCGCGAGCTTGTCGGGCGGGTCCCTGAGCACGTCCTGGGCGCAGAGCACCCTGGGCAGGCCTAGGGCTGCGCCCGCAGCCAGCGCCACCTCCACGTTGTCGCGCGCCATCGCACGCGACAGGCCCGAGAAGTCTCTGGGGGGCGGAACGAGCGAACATTATTTGGGAAGGCTTGCCTAAAGCGAGCTTTCTTACATCTACTGGGTGCAACAGAGAGGTGTAGTCACATTAAGAAAGGTTATTCAGGCCATCAAACTGAACAACTTTCGCTAAGGGACCAAAACCGAAATCTCACAAAAAAACACTCCCCCATACAAACTGATGTCAGCTGGTTCTCGGTTTAGTGTGTAAGTGTAACCCCTGACTACAGAAACGCTAACCAAATTTGGGGCAGTGCTTAAAAATTTAATTGGACCTGTCAGAATTTGTATGGAAACACGTCAATTTTGACAATATTTAAATGTTAAGCGCGACTCAAACTTTGATTAGCGTTTCTGTATTGGGGGGTAAGTGATTTTTTTTCTGGGATTTGGATGTTGGTCCCTTGGCGAAAGTCGTTCAGTTTGATGGCCTGAATGGCCTGAATAACACCCAGTATAATCTAGTAGGATAATAGTTACATGAGCTCCGGCCGGAAGCGGTGTATGATCGCGCAGAAGGCGAGCCCGTCGCGGAACGAGTCCAGCCCGCCCACGCGCAGCGACGGGTACTCGCGCGTCACGCGGGCGCACCACGACAGCAGCTCGGCCACCTGCGGACACGGCGTGGTCAGGCGGGGCTGGGTGGCCGGCTACACAGTCCGGTGACCAGCTTAGCTCGGCCGCCTGCGGCATCAGGGGCTGGTCAACAGCGGGTGGGTGGCCGGCACACGAGGAGTGTAGCTAAACAGGCTTATTTTTAAAACACCAAAAACCTCGCAGGAGTCGATCGCTAACATCGTGGGCAACTATGTTTGTTCTACGACTTTTGATAATTTGTGGGATTTTACTTTAAACACATTAACGAGCAATTTTATATAATATCTTCGAAGATTTGGATAAAGTAATAAATTCTATGGATTCTATAATAGCACAAATCACTGGCACTCGCCGGCCGCTACCGGTAGAAAGCAGTAAGTTATTCGTAGTTTCTCGAAACCAATAGGTTAGAGTAGTTCACTGATCTTTCTCAATGGATGAGGGTAGTTTCATATGTTATGTTTCTCTACTCACGGGCGTCTTGTCCGCAGCGCTGGGCATCAGAGCGGGCATCCTGTCGACGTTGCCCGTGGGGGTCTCGTAATTCACTCGTGTTTATCTACTTTACCCTCTCACATACACCCACTCACTTACATCATACACACCGAGAGGTCAGTCACTGAATTGTTTTTGTTTAAGTGGAATGAAATGTAACGGGTGATTTTTTAAGAGGTATAGGATTTGATTTTCAAAAAAAACAAAAAAATTGATGAAATCTTTATTGGAATCGATAGAACGATCAATATAATTTAATGTTTAAAGATGATTTCAGGCAAATGTTGGCCGCGGCTCCGGTTTAGATAGCCCATTCGCGAGGCCCAATTTCGGCACACTCTCTCCAACATATCAGCCGGTATATCACGAATAAATGCTTCAATATTGGCTCCCAGTGCGTCAATCGTTGCTGGTTTATCCCTGTAGACATGAGCCTTAACATGGCCCCACAAGAAATAGTCCAAAGGCGTTAGATCACACGATCTAGGCGGCCAATTGACGGGCCCAAAACGTGAGACAAACTGTTCACCGAAGGCGGCTCTCAATTGGGCCATTGTTTCGCGTGCCGTGTGGCATGTGGCACCGTCTTGTTGAAACCACAGGCATGTCCAATTCTTCTATTTTGGGCAAAAAAAAATCGCCAATCATCACACGGTAGCGCTCGCCATTCACAGTAACGTTTCGGCCATTGTCGTCTTTGAAAAAGTACGGCCCGATGATGCCACCGGCCCATAATCCACACCAAACAGTACATTTTTCGGGATGCAGTGGTAGCTCTTGCAATGCTTCTGGCTGGTTTTCACTCCAGATGCGGCAATTATGCTTATTGACATATCCATTCAACCAGAAATGAGCTTCGTCGCTGAACACAATTTTTCGATAAAAATGTGGATCTTCCTCCAACTTTGCCAATGCCCATTCACCAAATGTTAGACGTTGTGGGAGGTCGTGTGGCTTCAATTCTTGCACCAGCTGTATCTTGTAAGGTTTTACACCAATATCCTTTCGCAAAATTTTCCACGTAGTGGAGTAACAGAGGCCCAATTGCTGCGAATGGCGGCGAATCGACATTTCACGGTCATCACTAACACTGGCGGATACAGCCGCAACATTTTCTTCGGTCCTCACTCTACGCATGCGTGTTCGTGGTTTAATGTCCAATAATGTAAACTGGGTTCGAAATTTAGTCACAAGCTTCCGAATAGCTGCCTCAGTAGGCCGACCAAACTGCCCATAAATAGGAAGAAGTGCGCGATGCACTCTCTTAACCGAGCATGCATTTTGATAGTAAAATTCAATAATTTGCAAGCGTTGTTCGTTCGTAAGTCGATTCATGGTTAAATTATAGACCAAACTGAACAAGTTTGACAATGACACAAGACACGATTCACGCGTGATCTGTCAAAAACAGTGTTGCCAAAAAGATACCAGCAAAAAATCACCCGTTACTACGTACTACTGTAGCTAAAAAATAGAAAATCATACCAAATCTTAGGTGAGAGGCGCTGTATGATGAAATACAGGTTAACCTAGTTCGGCAGCAGATGCTAAATTTCAAATGGTGTAATTATAGCATTAATGCTTTTAGTACCTTATGTAAATCTTTTTAAGTGAAAATAAAAATAATTACTATAATTACTTACGGGCGTCTTGTTCGCAGCGTTGGGCATAAGGGCGGGCATCCTGTCGACGTTGCCCGTGGGCGTCTTAAAGTTCACTCGTGTTTCTCTACTTTTTATCTACTTACAGGCGTCTTGTCCGCAGCGTTGGGCATAAGGGCGGGCATCCTGTCGACGTTGCCCGTGGGCGTCTTAAAGTTCACTCGTGTTTCTCTACTTTTTATCTACTTACAGGCGTCTTGTCCGCAGCGTTGGGCATAAGGGCGGGCATCCTGTCGACGTTGCCCGTGGGCGTCTTAAAGTTCACTCGTGTTTCTCTACTTTTTATCTACTTACAGGCGTCTTGTCCGCAGCGTTGGGCATAAGGGCGGGCATCCTGTCGACGTTGCCCGTGGGCGTCTTAAAGTTCACTCGTGTTTCTCTACTTTTTATTTACTTACAGGCGTCTTGTCCGCAGCGTTGGGCATCAGAGCGGGCATCCTGTCGACGTTGCCCGTGGGCGTCTTGTCCAGGTCCTCGCTCTCGTTGTCGTTGCTGTCCAGCCCTATGCTGTTCAGGTTGGACTTCAGCTCGAGCGGCTTGAGGTTCCTCTTGGCGACGGTCCTCGGTTTGAACGCCATACCTTCACAAACAAAGTCTTTTTTATAATCCAATAGGCATGATGACTAATTTTGAAAAACTACACCACGTTGTTTTTACGTGGTAACTGACCCATGACAAATAATATATTTATAAAATAAATAATTTTTTTTTTAATAGAAAAAACATGTTTTGGATAATGAAAATTAAAATTTCCGCCAAAACAGTAATGGAGCCTGTGTGACTATAGCTTAAAATATGTCAGTTTCTGATAGTGATTTTAATTGGCAAATAACATGTCAAACGGAGTGTGTGACGTCTCCCGGCGTTTGACCAAACATGGCGGATGGCTATGTTTTGTATTTTTACTTTTATATAATAAATATCAATCACAAGTATAATCTGAGAAGAAGTGATTTTTTCGAATCTTCTTATCCTAAATTATTATTATGTATCCAGTGATATTATCCCGTCTAGAGCGGGATAAAGGCAGGAAGAAGAAATTTCCTGTCTTTAACCCGCTAACTAAACTTGCGTTCAAAAACCTTGTTCGCAACCACTATTTACATACATACATACATAATTCACGCCAATATCCCCGAAGGGGTAGGCAGAGGTGAACTAGCACCCACGCTTCGCCAATTAGGCTAGGTCCCATGTAATAGGCGGCGAGCCTGTTGCCATTTATCGGGCACAAAAGTCGCAGTACTTTGCTAGGTGGTAGGTATAAGAGGAATGCTGCTGCCCATTCCTCATCACTGATTTATCCTTAGTCGCCTTGTACGACATCCACGGGAGAGGTTTGGGGTGGTGACAATTGTATTCTACTCTGCCGTCACCACACGGCCACCAACGTGGTTGTGCCACCACTATTTGAATTCTCCAAATGGTTAATCGCAACCACTGTTTTGAAAAGACTGACATTACATAATATTGATTTATATTCATATAAATTCGTACATATTATTAATATGTAAGTATTTGTTACATATCTATTATTATATGTCAATGTGGTATAATATTATGGTTTATTATTTATCAAAATACAGATATCGTATTTAGCTTGTAGGTATTTGCATTTTATGTAGGTACTAGATACCTATTGATATTTGTTGCAACTTTAAATCGACGTTATTTTAACGTTCTCATTTAACGCACTGCACAAATATTTTCTGTACTCAGCTTTCCGGTTGACTGGTAGAGAATGCCTTACGGCATTAAGTCCGCCAAAATGCAATAGTTTAAATAAATAAATGAATAAGAAGAAGCAGAAGAAGAAGAGTGCCTTTGAAGCCGTCGTCCAGCTTGGGCGTGGAGGCGGAGACGGGCTCTGGCGGCATGCCGGCCTCGCCGGGCAGCCCGGGCCCAGCGCCGGGCGTGGGCGTGGCCGGCGACAGCGGCGCCGTGGGCGTGCGGGAGTCGAACCCGAGACTCTGCACGCTGTTGGGCGTGGCCGCCACGTCGCTGCTCGTCAGGCTGTGCGTCATCTCCTCCATCTGCTGCCGGAGGTCCAGCATCTGAGGATCAAACCACAAACATAGTGTTAGGACATCATTGCAATTTACACTACAACTTCTTCTTCTCCCTGCCCTGTTCCCAGTCTCTGGGGTCGGCACAGTATGTTTCCTCTTCCATTCATATCGGTCAGACGGCAACATAGTCATACAAATACTATGGTTTGATAAAATCGAAATTATTAAATGTTTTTCTCTTCTTCCCACTATACAAATTGTTCGAATTCTAAATAACAAATCTATAAAAAACATCCCTCTATAGTATACATCTTTCTCTCCCTCTCTCTCTCTTTGTCTCTCCATCACTCTCTTTCTCTGTTTTATCAAGAGAACCAAACTCAAAATTCCTTAGAGTACTAGTTAGTAACACATGCCTGCTTGGTCGAGTGGTCGGAGAGCGTGTAGTCGTCCTCGTCCAAGTCGTCCAGCACGGCGATGTCCGAGTTGTTGTTCACGGAGAGGAGCGACGCCAGCGACTGCATGTCCTCATCGCTGCAACCATATTTAAAGTGAGCTCATCAACCCGTAGGGAGATTCACCTCACCGTCATATAATCAGCATCACCAGCCCTCTAATGTCCCCACTGCCGGGCATTGCTGGCATGGCAGCCTTTGAAATAAATTTTATCACCTTGCATGTGCATGGAGTGAGTGTGTGTCGTGTGAACGAGGAGTGGTTGTCTGTTGTGTGGAAGTGGCGTGGCCCAAGTGCGTGTTGTGTGAATGTGGCGAGGACCACACCCGGTGAGTGTGTGTCGTGTGGAAGTGGATGAGCCGTGTGCGTGTTGTTGCGTGGACATGGCGTGGCCCACGAGGAGTGATTGTGTTGTGTGGAGTGCGTGTTGAGTGGATGTCGAGTGGCCCTTGGGTCCACTGCCCTGCGCCTACTCACGTGGCGGGCCCCTCCCGCAGCAGCACGCAGTGCAGCGTGAGCGAGACGGCCGCCGCCGCCGCCCGGCCCTTGGTCTCCATGGGCAGGCGCAGCGCCCGCTGCGACGGCTCCAGGCTCGCGTACTTGCGCATGTTCACGTTGCACCACGCCACGCGACGCCGCTTGCCGGTAGCGGACACCTGCGGGGGTATGGCCATGGTATTACTCGGTGCAACTACCCAATCCTTGTGATGAAAGGGGTATGCAGAGGTGAACTAGCACCCACGTTTCGCCAATTATGTTAGGTCCCATGTAATAGGTGGCGATTCGCAGTACATTGCTATTGCTAGATGGTAAAAGAGGAACGCTGCTGCCCATTCCTCATAATTGATTGCTCATAAACTACATATTCGTTGTGATAAATCGGGAACTATTATTTGAATTTTAATTTTAAGATTATTTGAATTATTCGATTTTAATTTTAACATTATATAAATGTTTTGGGTGTCTTGGGTGGCCGAGCGGTCATGCACCTGCCCGGATAGCAGCGGACGCGGGTTCGATTCCCGCCTCAAGATCATAATTTTTCGAAATTCTTTTTCTAACCCCAAAATCTTTGATTATTTGAATGTTCAAATTAAAATCAAAAGGATACCCGAAACCGACGAGCATGCATGATGACATTGATGAGATTGGATGAAGCGAAAGAAGTATGTCAGGATCGTGGCAAGTGGAAAGATGTGATCTCTGCCTAGCCCTGTGGGAGAAAGGCGTGACATATCGACATATCCTAGATAATCAAAGAACACCGTTTTTGAGTTAATACTATATTGATTGTCATGTGCGATATGTATGTATTGACTATGTATAAATGTTAGAACTGATGAATGATAAAATGACTATCAGTAGCAGAGGAATGCTTTTTAGAATGTAATTTTATTTTATAAATCATATTACAGCTACTGTCGACGCTGTAGCTAACGCCATCTATACGATGCCTGCGGAAAAGGTGGTGAAAGAAGCGGAGGAGGGGGAGCGCAAAATTTCGATTCATTACGGAACATAACGGCTAGACGTCGCCCGAACACTTCAACAATAATTTCTATTTTAATGTAATTATACGGAATAAACATCTTTAAACGAGTTAATAAACGATTCATTGGATAGAAAAGAACCTGCACCACAACAGCTACAAATAACATTTTAAATAATGGTATAACTGAGGATTAACGGCAGCTCTGCTGTCACCACTGATGAATGAATGAATGACGATCGATACTCCGTTCATTAAGGCACACTCACGTCTTCCAGCACGAAGGTCCAGTCCTTGTCCTCCAGCTCGTTGGTGCGGGAATCTTTGAACAGCGTCACGGCCACCGTGTGGTTCACGGGCAAAGTGAAGATCACGGATCCTCTGGAAATATATATAACATGGAACAATGTCAAATTAATCTGGAAATTGATAGGCTTGAATTGAAAGAGATGACACATGAGAAAACGATGGATTGGCTTCGTGAAAGTTAATTTTTGTCACACCTACCCATAAAGTAGACTTTTCCGCCCACTACGCGTACGGAAAATCCCACTTCCTGGTCAGGTGGTGACATAAAACTATGATCTTACTTTTGGCGATAAAAAAGAAGGCTTCAGATCGCATATTTAACAATTATTTGTGAACTATTCGATTTTAATTTTAACATTATATAAATGTTAGAAAAAAATAGTACAAAGATTTTAGTTAGGATTTTAGTTAGGATTTTAGTTAGATTTCTAACCACTAAAATCTTTGTACTATTTTTTTCTAACATTTATATAATGTTAAAATTAAAATCGAATAGTTTATAAAGCAAACCCAAGCTTAACCGAACGCACGGTATTTGTAAAAATATCTGCTTTGGAATGTTTGAAATTTATTTCTACATTGCGAGGGTACCCGTTGGCTTACAACGTGAAGTGTAAAGGTTAGAAGAATTTCGGCAAGTTAATTAGTGTCTTGGGTGGCCGAGCGGTCAGGCACCTGCCCGGATAGCAGCGGACGCGGGTTCGATTCCCGCCTCAAGATCATAATTTTTCGAAATTCTTTTTCTAACCACTAAAATCTTTGTAATTATTTGTGACTTGAGACATTATTTGTTTTATAACCCTTGGTATTTAATATACTATTATGATAGGCAAGGAAGCTCTTGACCTACACCTCACCTGGTGGTAAGTGACAATAAGGGGCGAAGATAGAATTGAGCTTCACCTGGAACACTGCTTTTGGGCGGTTGAAGTGAAAAATAGACCACAGACCCTTTAAGGAAGTGGCTGTTGGTCGGATGAGCAAAATGTATAGTATGACTCACTTGAGCGGATCCTTCAGGGACGGCTCCCAATCCTGAGGCTCCGTCACGACTCGACGAGACCTTCTGGTCCACACTATGCTCAGTTTGTTGGGTTTCCTGTAAAAAAAAAACTTTATTATTTCAGAGTGGTTTATTTTGGTGCACAAGCATCCGTGTAGGTGTTCAATTACGCGGAATCATTGAAAATAATTCCGCGTAATTGAACACCATAGTTAGATCATTGGGGGAGGCCTATGCCCAACAGTGGGCGTCTCTCGGCTGAATGATGATGATTGAAAATAAGTGTATAACAAAAAAAAACATCATATGTTTTTGACGTTAAGAATTTTTTAGTGGTCTTTACCACCTCATCAGTCGCCATCATGAACTCTGTTACCATTCAATAAAGACACCAATATTTTAATGTAAAACTAATTCGAAGTTTTGGCTGTATGGCCTAGATCCCTTTGCCCTCCCTAAAATACAACACCAATCAAAATTCATTTAAGGCGGGCAGTTGTATGAATACATAAATCATTTATTTCTTCTCACCATTTGGGCGTGGTCTCGAGATCGATGCGGTGGTAGGACGCGGTGTACTGGAACTTGGCGGCGCGCTTGTTCACGCGCTGCAGCCTCTTCCACACCGACGCCATCGCGGCTGGTGCTGAAAAAAAAGCATCAGTTGTTGTTAGACCCTGCTCAGAGGGCCTGGCCCAGTTTCTATTCGAACGCTTAAAAACGCTAAATCTTTAGAATTTGCTGAAAGAAAACATTCCTTTAATTTTTAAAAGAAACATAACTACACTCAAAAAGCTTACCTAAATCGGGAATCGAACCCACTAAAAAATTTAAAAAAATTACCCTCTTCATTTTATTTTACTAATCGATGCAGTCGATGTTAACGATAATTTTTCTCTCAGAAATGTGGTCTTAGAAATAAAAAACAAAATCTGAAGTTTAATTTACTTGTACTCTCGAATACTCTCAATCCTTAGAAAAATCTTATTTTATTAGAATTGAGAGATGCATAAACTAATATGGAAGAAAAATATCACCTAGCAACTAGCGTACTAATTTAACTAATAAATTACATATCGCAAATGTGCAGATAACTATTCGGATAATGGCAAGAGTAATTTTTTTTAATTTTTTAGTTTATGCATTGTACACTTAACTTTATAAGTAGTGCCCATAGTGTTTCTGTATTCGGCCGATAGTCTCCTTCATATATAAATGATGCTTAAATCAGTAGGTACAGGTGAATTAACACCCACTTTTCGCCAATTAGGCTAGGCCCCATGTAATGAGTGGTGAGCACATAAATCGCAGTATATTGCTAGGTGGTACAAGAGGAATGCTGCTACCCATTACTCATTGCTGTGTTTACTCTTAGTCGCCTTGTAGATAGGGGATAGGGGTGGGGGGGTGGTGACAATAATTGTATTCTGCTCTACCGTCACCAAACTAATAAATAAATCTGAAATATAGCTTTACAGCGATTTCCCGATAGTCCACTAACATTAATATTAATGAATATTATTCCCGTAAATATGTTTAATATCATAAGTATACATTTTGATGGAAGGCGGACGTGACTAATACTTACATTCAACGCGTTATTAACTAAGGAAATGCATTATCACTCCTCCCCTGTAACAAACATCAATATTAGATATTATTACAAATTAAACATTCATAAATAAATCACATAATCTACAAGCCACATCCGGCCAACTATTTTAGGTCCATGTAGCGGAGTTCGATGGCGCAGTGACTTAGCGCACTCGGCCTGCGATTGCGGAAACTAAGCAATGTTCGCTAAGGCCGGCCACTGGAGGGGTGACCAAAAATGCAACATCTACGTTAAGCCATTGGTCCCGGCTGCATCTGCAGTCGTTAACCACCAATGCGCACTGGGCCAGCGTGGTGGGTTATGGCCCGTTCTTCCTATAATCTTCCATCCATATGTAGGCCTGTGGCCTGGCAGTGGGGACATTAAGGGGCTTGTCATTACTTACAAGCCCAAGATGATATCATTTTTGATCCTAGCCATTTCCAAAAAACCTACTTCTTCTAATGATGACAATGATGTGATTCGTCCATTCTTCCTTCCATCCACATGGAAGGCCTGTGCGGCAGCAGTGAGGACATTAAAAGGCTGCTGATGATGATGTCGGCTTCTGCCTAATCCTTCGGGGATAAATACATACATAAAACACGCCCGAAGTGTTAGGCAGAAGTGAATTAAACACCCACTTTTCGCTGATTAAGTTACATACATACATATATAAATCACGTTTATATCCCCGAAGGGGTGGACAGAGGTGAACTAGCACCCACGTTCCGCCAAATGTTGAGTCCTATGTAATAGGTGGCGTGCCTTTTGCCATTTATCGGGCACAAAAGTCACAGAACATTGTTAGGTGGTATAAGAGGAACGCTGCTGCCCATTCCTCATCACTGTTTATCCTTAGTCGCCTTGTACAATACCCACGGGAGAGATTTGGGGTGGTGACAATTGTATTCTACTCTGCCGTCACCACACCACCTATTTATGCATCTACAATACGTCTCAGGATATATTCCACGCCATTATCTCCATTAAGTTAACCGTTACTTTAGCTACCGGAAGGATTTATAGGACGTGCGTGATATATGGGTGGGACAGCACGTGACGTATTCCTTAGCTGTTGTGGTCCTAACATTTTATATAGTGTGGAATATTTAGTTTATATTACAGGTAAATGGTAATTACTAGTTGACCCGGCCAACGTTGTTTTGCCCTTGTGTTACTGCCGCACTCAGAGATGACATTTTACTTTAACGAGTACTTAATTCCAAAAAAAAATTAAATCCAGGCCATAGACCCGGCAAAAATAGCGACCAGTTTTTAACTTTTTTGTATCAAGTAGTTAAGTACTAATTAACGTTAATCGACCTCTCCGAGTGCGGCAGTGAGCAATCTAATATTAATTTACGATTGTTATAAATCCTGATTACCACTAGACTGTATGCAGGACACAAAATATGGCTAGACTTCTTCAACGTACAAAGTTCAAAACAGTCAATGTCATCCATTATAGTTTGCACAGGAGCAGTTACTATAAAAGCAGCTTTATTTCAATGCTTTACGTTGCAAATTGCTGTAAACGCAGAGCAGACAAGTGCCCATGTGAGTTAGTGTGATATACAGTTATAGTAACAAAAACAGAGCTCGCCGTCTAGATAATTAATTATGTAACCCAACAGCTAATTGGTGGCTTACTGTCTCCAACTAACTCAAATAATTATGTTTTGTGCAACATGTAACAGAAATAACTCACCCTGAAAATTGGTGTTATTAAAAAGTATCCTATATTATATATAGCCATACTTTTTAATATATATATTTTAATATAATATAATTATACAATTTAGAATTTTTATTATCATCATATTTTTTATAAATGACTAATTAATTGCTTCAGTCAGATCCATCAATTAACTTAATTTAATCTAGACCATAGCAAGAATAGCGACTAGTTTTGAAATGTCATTTTTTGACATTAAGTACTACATACATACATAAATCACGCCTATATCCCTGAAGGGGTAGGCACAGGTGAACTAGCACCCACGTTTCGCGCCTATTGCCATATATCGGGCACAAAAGTCGCAGTACATTGCTAGGTGGTACAAGAGGAACGCTGCTGCCCATTCTTCATCCATCACTGTTTTATCCTTAGTCGCCTTGTAAGACACCCCCGGTAGAGATTTGGGGTGGTGGTGATACATTAACTGCCGCACTCAGAGACGTCAATTAACTTTAATGAGTATTTAATGTCAAATATTTTCATTCAAATCTAGCCCATAGACCCGGCAAGAATAGCGACTAGTTTTGAATTGTCATTGTTTGACGTTAAGTACTCATTAACGTTATTTGACGTCTCTGAGTGCGGCAGTAAGTACTTATTATCGTTATTAACGTCTCTGAGTGCGGCAGTCAGTATGTTACCATGGGTAGTGTTCAGGGTGTGCATTATTTCTGTTAAATGTTGTATTTTTATTTCTATTCCAGGAGACTTTTTGATCACTCCAAAATTTTTTGGAATTAATTCAGACCATCAAACTGAACAAATTTCACTATGAGAGCAACTCCAAATTCACGAAAAAAATAACATTTGGGCCAAGTAGGTTTTATAAATTTGTATGAAACGGCTGTTATTTTTTTCGTGAATTTGGAGTTGCTCCCATAGTGAAATTTGTTCAGTTCGATAGTCTGAACGAATTCCAAAAAAATTTGCAGTGACCAAAAAGTCTCATTGCATAATATATCATAGTAGGTTGATGAACTACATTAGGAGGTTACCTACTGTTGAAACGTTAAACGTTTAGCCGAGATTACCTACCGTAGTTAATCCCGGCCAATAGGTAACCAGACTAAAATTAAAGTCGAACTTAATTCCATTTCTAATATCGCCAGTACAATCTTCAGATACCGTTAACTGCAGCCCTCCCCACGGTTACAAGATACGCATTCCTCTATTACTGACAACAGAAACGGAATGTTATTGACCTCTTTCCGTATCCCTATCGATTGACTACACCCACCCACGATAACAACCAGAATCAAGGGCCATATATTGTGGTGGGATTCGTCTATACGTTCCGTCGTCTCAGACTGATCGAAACGATGTGTCGATAAAGCTTGTTTAGAGCTATTGACGAGAGGACTTTATAGCATCTGGCCTGACAGTTTTTTTTATTATTATCTATTATTCCATTCCAAATAAAAAAAATGATCGATTGCAAAGCCAATTCGCTTCTTGTGTATACGTCACTTTAGTGGCGATCTAACGACACGATTTCCTCAGATGCGAAAGAAACTACGCGTCGTATCGTTCCGTATAAAGGATCCTTTATAAATTGACCGACACAAGTTTAACTCGATATTTGATTGCATGCTGAGAAATGATAAGAACGCTATGCGATTCGTATCAGCAAATCACTTAGTATTTGTGGTAGTTATCATTTGACAATTTCCAAAAGTATTTGACATAATTTCAGCTAAATTCCGGCCAAGAGCTCCAGGGTTCGAATCCTGGTAAGGGCAAATGTTTGTGTGATGAACACAGATATTTGTTCTCGAGTCACGGTTGTTCATAAATGTTTATGCAGTATATTTTAAATATTTTTTAAATGATCCATTACAACGGAAATGTGCTCGTGAAGAATAGACGGAACAGACCATGTCGAGAGACCGATGAACGGAGAGAGTGATTGGAAGGACAACATTCCAATCCATACTGCTCAAGGTTTTGGCTTAGGTTTTACAGCCGGCCGCCTGCCTGACACCAACTCTCTTTGGGTATGCTGTTGTTGGTGGTTTGGGTCTCCTCCACCATTCGGGTGCCCCAAGGTGCTTATTGGTCTACACCGGGCAATCTCCATCATCATCATCATGCGGGTCATCCGCCTGATGACGGGCTGCGGGCATCGAGCGGTAGCTCATGGCCCGGGCATCAACTCAGGGGACATCAGTCCCCCGGTGGTCTGAGCCGCCGTCTAAGACGGCGGGGCTGTGCTCGACCCCGGTCTGGTGGCGAGGCCCTCGGCGCGGTCTAACCATATGCCGGGTGGTTTGCCGTGGGGCAAGGCCCAGCTAGGAGCCAGCGAGCGGGCTTCGACTTATGTCATGTACCCGAAGGAGCAGAAAGTAGGGGGGGAAGGAACCTGGTGGTGGGTCGGCGAGGGGCAATCTCCCTTAGTCGACTTTTACGACACCCCTTGGATGAGATGGGTGTAAGTGTAAGAAAATAAAAATTATAATTTATGTATGTAATATGAATTAATGATTAAGATACCAATGAACGCAGTATTTTGGGAATATCTACGGTGGCCCCTTACTAGGTATCGCCCACCCGCGTCATCGGAATGCATTAATAGTGACATCATCTGCGACGCATCATCTTACAAGGCAAACACCTGTTTTCTGTATCCACTTGTAGATGATTTCTACTTTTACCAGACACGTATGGAAAAAGAAAAGACAGACATCTATAAATACTAATATTATAAAGCTGAAGAGTTGGTGTATTCCCAGTTTCCCCCGAATGCTTTCACCCGATCGAGGGACACTGGGAATCTTTATTGCATCTTACTTTAATGCTTAAGACAGAATTAAAGGAAGATGCAATAAAGACAGCGATGAGTAATGGGCAGCAGCATTCCTCTTATACCACCTAGCAATATACTGCGTTTTTATGCGCCCGATAGATGGTAATAGGCTCGCCATCTAACTTGATTGCCTTAATAATTAAATGGGACCTAACTTAAATAGCGAAAAGTGGGTGATTAATACACCTCTGCCTACCCCTTCGGGGTTATAGGCGTGATTTATGTATTGTATTATGTCATCTATTATATCTCCCTCCTTATCCTCCTTTGGACACACAGGTTTTCAATCTGTCGACGGATCTTTCGTAATAAAAGTAGGTGTATCTTAAAACCCGAAACCGACTGGCATGCAATGACATAAATGAGATTGGACGAAGCGAAAGAAGTATGAAAGGATCGTAGCAAGTGGAAAGAAGTGATCTCTGCCAACCCATGTGTGAAAAAAACGTGACGTACAGTCAACGGCACGCCAGACTATCACAAAATGGCAAAATTTCTCAATCGATTTTATGCTCTATTATTACCAAGTTAAGGTTGACATCGATTGTCAACCTTAACTTGGTAATAATTGAAGAAATACTGACGATAGACTGTACCTATTTATCTTTTTTTAAAGTTAAATAGGCAACAGCGTTTGGCCACAACATATCCAGATAATACTGATCCGGGAAAACAGACCGAGGCAAAGAGTCTATGTGTTTATGTATGTATAACAACTCTGCCTGCCCCTGAGCTGAAATTAATAATTTGAATAATTTGTATTGATTACAATGGTTTATTGTAGTTGGAAGCATGTAATGTAGTATTGAGTATAGCGTCCTTACCGGATCGCATTACAAATACCTACTAACTTCGATTATTAGCTGCGGTTTCAATCAATATCGAGTACCTACGTACCCAACCACACGGACGTCTAAAGCTGGCAACACAGTAAGAGCGCTTACAGCGCTTACACCCTACTTCCGATCCGAATCCTTGAAAAATTATTGGTCTAGAAAACTCGGACAGAGATCGGATGCAGTGCGTAAGTTACCATAGAAATAGTTCTACGGCTACAACGGACCGTGAAAATCACGGATTCGGATCGGATTTACTGCGTAAGCGCTCCAAAGGGAGTTCAATAACGCGAGCGGAAGCAGATAAATTTAACAATAATTTGATTGCTATAAAGTCCGCTGTAGACTGTATAAAAAGGGATACTCTCATGGGTTTGGTCACATAGCAAGAATGAGTGAAAGTAGAATGGCAAAAAGGAATTATAAAATATGGCGGAAGTGAATGGAAAAATGGGACGGGGAAGGCCTAAACGGATCGTTCATAATCAAATTGAAAGTCTATTAAAAAGCCTACGTCAAGAGTACCCGAAACCAACGGGCATGCATGAAGACATTAATAAGATTGGATGAAGCGAAAGAAGTATGTAAGGATCGTAGCAAGTGGAAAGAAGTGATCTCGGCCTACCCCTGTGGCACTGTATGTTCGTAAAACACAGTCAAATTTTTTGTGTGCATTTGACGCGGTGTTACATGTCGCTCGAGTGCGGTAAAGTTGCGTATCGGTGAACGTATAATAATTGAAAAGTTACCACAGGAACCTTGAAAACTGTAGTTCATATTTAAACAAAGTTAAAATGTAGCTACAATTCTGGCTTTAAGGATATGGTATCAATGGAGATATTTAAGCAGTGAAGATTTTTCTTTCACATACATACGCACATAAATCACGCCTATATCCCCGAAGGGGTAGGCAGAGGTGAACTAGCACCCACATTTCGCCAATTGTGTTAGGCCCCATATAATAGGTGGCGAGGCCTATTGCCATTTATCGGGCACAAAGTCGCAGTACATTGCTATTGCTAGGTGGTACAAGAGGAACGCTGCTGCCCATTCCTCATCATTGATTTTTCCTTAGTCGCCTTGTACGACACCCACGGGAGAGATTTGGGGTGGTGACAATTGTATTCTACTCTGCCGTCACCACACGGCATTTTTCACTTCACTCAAAAATATTGTATATTTAGAAAAAGCCGTGTGGTGACGGCACCCCCATCTCTCCCGTGGGTGTCGTACATGGCCGACTAAGGATTAACACAGCAATTAGTAATGGGCAGCAGCGTTCCTCTTACAACCGTACTCAGAAACGTCAAATAACGTTAATGAGTACTTAACGTCAAAAAATTACAATTCAAAACTAGTTGCTATTCTTGCCGGGTCTATGGTCTAGATTTGAATGAAAATTTTGACATTAAACACTCATTAAAATTAATTGACGTCTCTGAGTGCGGCAGTAAGACCACCTAGCAATGTACTGCGATTTCCGTGCCCGATAAATGGCAATAGGCTCGGCACATATTACATGTACATGGGACCTAACTTAATTGGCGAAAAGTGGGTGTTAATTCACCTCTGCCTACCCCTTCGGGAATATAGCCGTGATTTAGTGTATTCAAAAAGACATCATGAATACAAAGATTTTGGGGTTAGAAAAAGAATTTCGAAAAATTATGATCTTGAGGCGGGAATTGAACCCGCGTCCGCTGCTATCCGGGCAGGTGCCTGACCGCTCGGCCACCCAAGACACTAATTAACTTGCCGAAATTCTTCTAACCTTTACACTTCACGTTGTAAGCCAACGGGTACCCTCGCAATGTAGAAATAAATTTCAAACATTCCAAAGCAGATATTTTTACAAATACCGTGCGTTCGGTTAAGCTTGGGTTTGCTTTATAAACTATTCGATTTTAATTTTAACATTATATAAATGTTAGAAAAATTAGTACAAAGATTTTGGGGTTAGAGAATTTCGGCAAGTTAATTAGTGTCTTGGGTGGCCGAGCGGTCAGGCACCTGCCCGGATAGCAGCGGACGCGGGTTCAATTCCCGCCTCAAGATCATAATTTTTCGAAATTCTTTTTCTAACCCCAAAATCTTTGTACTAATTTTTCTAACATTTATATAATGTTAAAATTAAAATCGAATAGACATCATGAATGTTAAGAGACTGAAAAGAGCAATACATTGCCAATGAATCACAGATACTATAACATGTTGTCCATGAAAAGCTATTGTTCGTTCCCTGACATGCTTGTGGGTGACAAAGAAAAGTAGGTCAGAAACATTTCTATGCGGATACGAATTACGGAAGACGCGAGTTCGATTCCCGGCATCAGAGGTTAACTTTACGAAACTTTCTGTCCTATTTTCTCTACTCGAAATAATTTTTCACACATTTATATGTAAAAAGTATAGGAATGCCAAGAACGCGGGGTCGATGTTCGATTCCCGCATCAAGTCAATAATTTTTCGAACATGTTCTAACCACAAATTTCTTTGTAAAAAGTTCAAATCATAGTTGCCTCATATAGCAACTTGGATAACGATAAGGGTTTATCATCAGAGGGCTATTCAAAATGATAGAAAACTTGACACATGTAGTGACAGTATGTTATGCAGGTCATTAACACAGAATTCTGATAAATGGGTTTGACCTCTATCTACAATGTTGCCTAATTATCAGCTCTTCCTGATTACTGTTTCCTTCCTTATTTACATTATAAAATGCAAACAGTGAGCTTCCAATAATAGCACATTTTTATTACTTTTGTTTATTACAAAACAAGTAAGTACAGTGTATACTTACTTACTTGTTTACTAGAGAAATTGAAGGAACAGGACATTTTATCAGAGTTTCCATTAAGTAAATGGAGAGTAAAGAAAACTATGCAATTATACCCATAGCAATATGTAGGAAGTACAGTAAGTAAAGACATGGTAAGCTATTACAACAAACAAATTCACAGATTTCTAAGAATTAGGAAATATTTACAACAATGTATCAGTATTGTGTTTGTTGTTCATAAACATTAATATCATTGACCTTCAGTGAAATTAATGTTTATTGTGGTCTAAATAAATGTACTGTTTGCCTATTTAGAGTGGTTTCTATGCTATATGAAAGAGTGTTTCAATGCAAGGGTGGATGATGGAAACCAAACAAGCCTTAGTAATTTCTACAATTTATAAATGTTTTCTTTAAAAAGTAGTTCACTAAGTTTTAAGGATTTACACTGTGCCTAAAATATATATATGATGTCTAATTTTAATGCAACTTAGAGGTTACCGATTTTACATAAAAGAAGACTTAATGCAAAAAAAATTGTTAGAAAATCACAGCCTACTATGAAAAATATAGGATGGCATTTGCAAATTGTACATTTGTGAGGTAAAACAGTGCAATTGTTAAAACGCACTATGATGTGTGTATAATTTTCCTTGTATTTTATTTTCCTCTGTTTGCAGGAGAAGCCAATCAATTCCTGGTCTGTATTTAAATAAACAAGCAAAAATTAATTGAAGACCATAATAGAGTAACCCATAAGACAAAAGATCACTGTATTTGTTTCATATGACATCCATGTCAATATAATGGTACTTCAATAAACTTTAAACTTTTAGCAACTATTAGATTCTAATAACTTAAGTATATATTATACTTATTCTAATACCATATTGCATCCAAACTATTTAATTAGTAATTTTATTTAACAATATTTAAAGGTTTCCTTTATCAGAAATATTTATAACATATTAGACAGATAATATGGCAGCCACTGCCTCGTTGTTATTGGTGATAATAATTCACCGCATAATAGATTAAAGGTAATGCACCTAACTTAATTAATATTAAAGAACTGTTTTACTAAATTCATTAGATAGTAAGTAACGGACTATACCAATGTTGACCTTGGTTAAAACTATAGTATTTTCATTAACATAACTAGGTATATGGGTGTTTCTCTCTTAAAGGGAAAATTTTAAGCAAAAAATGTCCTGCATGTTTTTTGCACTAAATATGCTGAAAATCTGGACTAAATGGTAAATATATAAAAGTTTTTCATGTTTCCACAAAGGGCCCGAAGATTTCTACACTATTTTACGATTTATAGCCAATTTTGTAAAATCTGGGTGCAGGGGACTGAAGGGATATCCAGGGGACTGACGTTTTTTATATAAAAGCAGTCAATGTCACAAAACCAAATAATTTATTTATTTAAATAATATTTTTTTATTAATATTATTAGGTATTATTATAATAGCTTTAATCAAAATCAATATCAACATGTTTATTTAGTAAAGTAACATTATTAATTTCAGTTATTAACTTTAATAATACCCTTTATTCAGTCATTAAACAAAACTTGATTTTTTTTAAATGATATCTCATCTTTAAAGTCTTTAACTATTACTTACAACAATATTATTTAATTTTCTTCTTATTACAGTAACTAATTAAAAATCGGTCTCAATATTTTTCAAAAACAGAAACTTTCATTTACTTTTCAAAAACAGGTATTGGAGATTTAAAATAATTGAAAAACCTGTATCCTTTCAATTTCACATCATTAGGTAACTTTTATATAATTTGATTAAAACATCTGAAACATCTTTTCCGTCAATTCTGAACAAATGAGCATTTTCATCACAATGTTTCAGGAAAGTAACCATGATTTTCTCTTCATCTAAGTCCACTTGAGATATTACCCCAGCATATCTATATTCTACGTTATTTACTAGATATTTCACTAATACAATATCATAATTGTTATAGAAATTAGAATCAGAACTAGGATCGGGAAAATTTGCTAGTACAGTGTCAGATTTATTCTCAAAAAGATCTTTATCACCACATTCTGCGTTCATGTAAATATCATGTACTTTGAGTTTTTGTTTTAAGGTTAAATCCAATATTCTTATCTTATAATGAGTACAATAATCATGGCAAAAACAGCAAACTCTTCATTATTAATTTGACAGGACTTCGTGATGCTAAAATATTGGATTTAGCTGATGGACTTTAAGAGTAACAAGCTTTTTAATTATTTAGTTTCTTTTTCAATTTAAGGTTGATGGACTTAAGGAGTACCAACAAGCCTTTTCGATCCTTTTGTTTCATTTTCTATTAATCATTTCAAAAAGTAATACAATAATTACAGAACACTTTTTTTGAGTAGCTTCAACAGATGTTTCCAAGTTGTCAATATCACGTCCAGTAGCTACTACTGCATCTGCTGTTTTTTTTACAGTTAACACCTACCCCACCTGGAGCACTTTTTTCAGCTGCATAAAAATTATAGGCGAAACTACGCATATTTGGAACCTTTTCCTGGAAATAGTAGCCAGTTTATAAAACATACCAGCTTTTTTTGACAGTTCTTATTCAATTCATATTTTTCACTGGCTTTCTGAGGTCTTTTTTTATTTCTTAATGTATTTTAAGCGCTCTTTCTCTCGCATCTCTTCTCGTTTTTGAGGAGCATGCTATAAACATTCATGTCTTAACTTTTTCCGCTTTTCTCTTATTTTATGGTATATCTTGAAAGCTGGTATTTCTTTGGTGGCGCATTGTGTTATTTTACCTGTAACGATATTGCATATTAGGTATACTAACTATACTAGGATAAAGAATAAACTATCCATTAGTAGTTGCAAATCATTTGTATAATGATTTCTTTTTTCAGATTTTGTATTATAATAATTACGTAAACTGACAGTCCCCTGGAAGATGAATCAGTCCCCTGCATGGATAACGGGCAGGGGATTGACCCCAGAGGACTGATTTTTCTGAAATTTTACGCAAACAGCTCAAACAGTGATTAAGTCTATGCAATTTCTCCATTATATTAGACTTTATTTTTCGGATATCTATAAGATAATCACTCAATCAAATGTAAATGAAAACAAGGAACTACTTAAATCACTTACCAAAGGACTGATGCATGTAGCGGCCCCGACACGTGATTTGGCAACAAACGGTGACCGTACACTGTCGCAAAAATGTTTTCGCCTTTTTTTCTCGAATATGCTCTAAGTTAACGTTGTTAGCTTTTCGTTTAACTATTAAAATCGCCGTCAACTTAAAGGTATTTCTTTTGGCGTCATTTTCAAAGTACACCAGGGGACTGATTGAAAAAATTCGGGACAAAGTTTGTGCCAAAATTTTTATAACAAAAATCAATTTTATTATAATAACTGTGCGATGTATGTATGCTGCTATGTTCGGAGATTTGTTATGCAGTTTAACATTTACCCAATATGTTAGATAACTATTTTTAATTTTGATGTGTTGTCTTAATTTTGGGTTGGGGACATACCAGGGTACTGATTTTGTAGGGGTTTATAAGATGTTAAATACTAAATAATTAATAGTTGTCTTCTTGATATCTAGATGATTATAAAGGTCAGTGAGAGTTTTATCACATAAGATGTTTCAAAATATAAAAATAAACCTTTAAAGCCATATTTTTTGGTGGGGACTGGCAGTTTCCATTTAACAGAGAAACACCCATATTCATAATTTTTAGATAAATTTACCACGATAATGCAGCTTGAGTTTATGTAAGCTACAATATAAGTAATTATAATAACCAATCTATAAAAAAAGTAATTGTTAAGCTAGGATAAACCTTCCATTCATTTTGTGTATGTACATGTATTGTTAAATATAATTTCAAGTTTTGTTGTTTAACCCTACATGTTAATTTAATTTGAATAAAACATGTCACCAAAAATAGTAATTAGGTATATTTGTTATAAAACCAGAAATTGTGGAGTGATAAATTATTAGCATTAATTTTTATTAAGTTTTATATCAAGTTAAAATATATCAGGAAACTAAGTTACTTTGATATTTGAATACTATTTCAATGATAAAGCTATAAAGAATTATGTTCAGCAAGTTTATTTCAATACAAAGTTGTGCCAAAATAATGTTGCAAAATTGAGGAAAAAAAATTATGAACATAAATGATTACTTTGAGTTAAGAGTAGTCAGTTTCCTCAATTTATTGAGAAGTAATTTTCATAATATTATAATTGAAAATACCTATCATAGTTCCAAGATTTTAATATAACACACCATAGTGTCATTTTATTTATAATTTTGTAAGCCACAAAACAAACAATCCCTTCATGTTCAATTCACAAACATTCAGGACAAGTAAACACAGGACAAGTAAACACAGGACTAGCTGTAAACATCAACCAGAACAAACATAGATATTCGTAGTGAGAGCGGATTCTAAAAATAACTCACACCAATCATAAGAAACCCCACAGATCGTTCTTAATCTCGAGTGCTTTACATTACATCGTTTTATGGGCAATCTAAAAAACCGTGACATGATATCATCATTTCCTGGTCATGCACCTCCGCAGATGAACCAATTAACAATACGAATACTCGTAGATGAACCATAAATGTAACTCTTGTTTTCAATACTTACAGCCAAATCTTGGAGTTTTGTTGCATCAATAAAAAGAGCTCACTTCACTGCACAGCATTTAAAATATATCACGTAACACAATAATATCTTGAATACACTCTGTTCCTGAATGCAGTTCTTGAAGATTTTGGTAAGCTTAATTTTTTACGTAAAATTGCCTGAATCAAGCAAAAAAATTTCAATACATACGGATGACATTTTGTTTTTTTATTGAGTATTGCTATTTTATAACCAACCAACTGTCAAAGTTAATCATGTAAAATATAAATTCTACCATCAAGTTTACATGTCAAGGGTAGTTTTAAAATTCTTACAACTGGTAGCCCAAATATTTGCATAATGTCAGTGTCAGCATCGGTTAAGTCAATCAAATGTCATAATACCTTGTCAAATGAAATCAAAAATGATCTGTGAAAACTATTTTCTTACATAGTTTTCGATAATAACAAGTGATTTAAAATGGTTATTAATTTGATTGTATAATATTTTTTCAATACAAACTTCACATTATCCGTATCATTTTAAAAAGGCATAAAATATCAATTGTCCAAACCGGTACAGGTTATATTGCCATCGTTCATATTTTGGTTAAGTTTATGCAATAATATTCAACAATATTACAGAAGAAATTGCATAAAAAATGTCAAGGATACTACATAATCGTATGAGGTAAGTTGTTATAACAATCCTATAACTGCGTATGCCGTTTTTAAACGGATCAATTTCTTGATTCTAAGTTGAACACAATTTGGCCAAACAAGTTTCTTGTTAGTCCAATAAAACTAGTTTTTAAATATCAAATCGCTCGCACATGTTAATATTCTCTATTTCTAATTGATGGTCGTGGACCATACTATTGCCGTTGCATGTCATGACATTGGTCAAGTTATCATCCCCTTTGCAATTATGTAAAGAAAAGACTAACATTCAATTTTGTTTTACAGATCTTCACTTGGTAAATCCACGGCTTGGTCATGCATAGACAAACGTGCCATAGCGTTCTCAGTATGGACAGGGAGAAGCATGCTGCTACGAAAACCAGTTGACACAAGTCATGTACAAAAACGTCGGTATGGAATGCTCGTTGCTAGAGCTGTGAGGGGTGTGTTAAAAATAAGATACCTATTGCTTGGAGGAGCAGTAGGAGGTGGAATGACATTGAATAAGGTCGGTAATTATCATAATGATAATAACAATAACTTTTTTGTAACAAACAAAAAATATTAATAAAATTAAATATGTAATGTAATATGACAAAAAAAGACAAGGCTTAATGTAGACGACACCAGAACCGCATTGGCGCCGGACCGCATGTTTGTAAATGAATGAAAACCGCTCCTGAACACATTATTTTTTTAGCCAAAGGTAACATTGTAAAATATATTATTTTTTAAATGAAATGCAGACGTCTGTACAGTTTCGTTGGCAATGCTTTACTGAACTGTAACCGCCGCTTCAAAATAAAACAAGCGGCGGTAGGCGCAGGCAGGTTTTCATTTGTATACACCAACATGTGGTCCGGTGCCGGTGCGGTTCCGGCGTTGTCTACATTAAGTCTTATGAGACCTTTGATCTCCCAACTAGGATTAAACTTGTATGATGATGTGTGTTGTATGTGTTTCTATTTACAAATGAGTGTTGTAAAAATAAACTCCACATAATTTTTCAAAAATTTTCTGACCTTGACATTCTGAAAATTGTAGACATGAGTGGATGAAGGTCTTATCACCTTCATCCATTCTTTATCCACCTTCTAAATGTAATATGTAGTTATAAAAATAAACTAATTAATAAATGTTGTTCTTTTGATAGAAATATGTGGAATGGAAAGATGGACTCCCTGATATGGGTTGGCTTAATGACCTTCTACCAGACAATGAGCAGTGGGACAGATTTACCACCACACTAATAACAGCCAAAGATAAAATAGGCGATCAGTTGCAAATTGGTAAGAATTTGTCTGCATGGTAATTAAACTATTGTAGGTAATAAAACTGTAGTATGTATAGTGCTGTGATTTATATCTAGTGTATATACAGTATTCTTATTTGTATAAAGTAATAAAATAGTTGGTATAAATATACATGGTTTGGAATAATAATTGTAAGTGAATAGGGTTGAGATTTTTTTCAGTGGTAGCCTAGGCACTAAGAGATAAATTTTTATTTAGAGCAAACCTTATTAGCTAGACTTAAACATGCCAGAAACACAGTTAACATGTTCTATGTAGCTAACAAAGTCCCTTGAAGTCCGTCTAGTGGTTGATCAAGGCAGGTGTAATAGGTGTCCCACTGATGCTGTCGGTGATCCCAGATCCACGTCTGCGAGATGCGGGGCTGGCTCGTGCGACCGAACTACGTGAGTGGATCTCGCAGCGTTACGAAGACGCTGTAGCTGCGGCCGCTGCAAACAATACTGTAAATAATATTGGTGAGTGCAAGAGCGAAACTTGTACTATGTGGAATCAAAACAAATGCATTGTCATTTGTAATAATTTGATTTGAACATAATAAAACTTTTTAGTCTTTGTATTTTCTAACCTAATCTATAAGCTAGCTGTAATAGGTTGTAAGCTAAACAGTGTATTAAAAAGTAATACTGTAGTAGTTAGTTTATATGAATAAAGAAATGTATTATTAACTGTTCCATTTGCAATATAAATATGCAATCATAACTTTATTTATGTTAGTAACTTCTTATAAAATAACAGCAATAAACTGTTTATTTTCATACATACATACATCATGCCATTCAGAAATCAGAACATTTATTTGCACAATATTGTGTAAGGTACATTAAGGTGAATGACAATGTTGTGGATATCAATCAACAATATTCTGCCTTATATATGCCTTGCCTGTAAGCATGCAAATGGTATAGGAAGATTACAAAATTATAACATTTAAATGTGAAATATACTAAAAACAAAAATGATGTCAAATATACAAAAGAAATTCTTCGACAGTGGTAGGCAGAAAACAGGTCTATCAACGATCCTTACACAATATATTTGAATGTATTATTGCTGATGTCCCGCGGTGTGGTGACTGCAGAGCAGAATACCATTGTCACCTCCCCAAATCTGTGCCGAGGGTATCGTACATGACGACAAAGGGTTAAAACAATGATAAAACTCCTCGTATACCCACCTAGTGCCCGATAGATGGTAATAATAACATAATTGCCGAAACGTGGGTGTAAATTCGCCTCTGCCCACCCCTTCGGGGATATAGTATAGGCGTGATAAATCAGTGATGAGGAATGGGCAGCAGCATTCCTCTTATACCTACCAACTATCAAAGTACTGCGACTTTTGTGCCCGATAAATGGCAATAGGCTCGCCACCTATTACATGGGACCTAGCCTAATTGGCGAAGCGTGGGTGCTAGTTCACCTCTGCCTACCCCTTCGGGGATATTGGCGTGAATTATGTATGTATGTATGTGATTGATATATAATGATGTATGTGTGTGTTATTTGTCCGTCAGATTCGACCCCGATCGTGAACAACCTGCAAAGCAAACCTGCGCCTGCGCCGACAGGCCGCGGACCAGAAGACACTAGCAGTTCTTATGGTAACTTTTGAGCTTATATGATTTTGTAGGATTGTACAGCGTTTTCCATGTAGATTCTGGTTTATAGGTAGCTATAATATATTAAAGCGCCACCGTGGTCTAGTGGTTCCCCCATTAGATTCCGAGATCCCGGGTTCGATACCCAGGGACACAAATTTGAACTTGGTTGGTGATAGAATTTGTTTCAATCCGCCTGGCTAGGTACCACTGTCTTATCAAAATCTGGCGCCATAGGTAATAATAATGTTAACAGCTTTATAGTGGGGTTGAGGATTCCAGGTAAAGCTCAATTCCATCTTCGTCCCTAAGGGCCGGTTTTTTGGGGCATAGTTAACTCAACTAATTGTTAAAAATTGTTACTAATGGTGCATATCAGTCTGATATTTAACCGCTTTTTAATTTACTAATGTTTAAACTATGCATCGAAAAGCCGGCCCTTATCTGCACCCTTATCCGGCACTTACCTGATGGTAAGTGACAACAATCACTTACCATCAGGTAAGTGACAACAAGAGGAAGTTCGAAGGCCAAGAGCTTTCCTAAACAACCGCCATCTCATTTCCGAAGGCACCAGATCGAAAAATTATGATATGATTTATAAATTTCATAGCCGAAGTAAGTACTCGTAATAGTATATAGACTAAGCTTGTAGGCGACTTGGATTTTAATCTTTAATTTTACAAGTGTAATGAATGATTAAATGAAATACTCCCATGGTTGTCTGGAAGAGACTGCTGTTTAATAGTAAGACCGCCTATTGTACTGTTTCTTTAATTCGATGGTTTTCTGTATTTGTGTTTTCTTGTGTGCAATTAAGTGTTTGTATTGTATTTTTCTCACTCGTTAAAGACAACAAATATTTTTCTAATGTCTTACTGCAGCACTCAGGAGACGTTAATTAGTTTAGTACTTTATGTAAAAAAATGACATTACAAAACTAGTCGCTATTCTTGCCGGTTCTATGGTCTAGATTTAAATTATATTTTTCGACATTGAGTAGAAACTCATTAAAGTTAATAGACGTCTCTGAGGACGGCAGTAACAGACATATTTATATGGCGTAGATTTAATTTAATACGTGCTCTCCCTCCGTTGCCTCCACAGAGAAACGAGTGCACGTCCTCCAGGAAGAAGTGCTATCCCTGCAGGCCCGCTACCAGCGGGAACTGCAGCGGCTGGAGCAGGAGAACAGGGAGCTGAGGCAGCAGAACATGCTGCTGCGGCAGGGCAGGCAGCCGCAGGCGAGGAAGGTCAAGGTAAGGGCCATGGCTGACCTATGATACTGACAAGGAAACTCTTACCCTTCATCTCCCCCGATGGTGACGATAAGAGCCGAACATGGAATCGAACTTCACCTGGAACCCTCAACCGCAGAGGGGCTGGCTATCTTATCACAGTTGTCGGAACACAATAATGCTGCTAACATTATTATTATTGCGATAGATTTTGATAAGATGGTGGTAGCTAGCCAGGCGGACTTGCAAGAAGTCCTACCACCAACTAAACCCTGATCTTAATTCCGGTGGGCGAACCACTAGACCACGTATTCTATGGATGAAATTTCTTTTACATACATCTAATTTTGGGGAAGGAAATCGTCGAGACCAAACCTCGAATTTCGCCATTTTTATTCACAATATTCAGCGGGAGCTGTAGTTTCAACTATCGCACAGTATTTTTTTCAAATATCTTTTTTTCAAATGTCCCTCCCTGAGTTGAAACCTTGACTTATGAGAGTAGATGGGCAGAATTATATAAGAATAAATACCTCGATCTGGGAATACCTTACATTCTGGGAATTTTATGTTTACTCGCGTTTAAGGTGTTATTATTATAGGTCAAATTAAAAACACCGTTTCTTATATTACTTTTTAAATAATCGCATATGTCTTGGAGATAGTACGACTCCTCTGGAATTTCTAAAGCAGCGAAATCTCTTAATAAGTCGCGTATTTGCCCCCAGCGCTCGCTGATCGACATGTACTCCATGGTGCTGGACGAGCTCTCGGGCTGGGAGGCGGGCGAGGTGGACCGCCTTCCGCGCGTGGTGGTGGTCGGCGACCAGTCGGCCGGGAAGACCTCGGTGCTGGAGATGATCGCGCAGGCGCGCATCTTCCCCAGGGGCGCCGGGGAGATGTGCACCAGGTACCACCCTCACACCCTCACCATCCATACCTAAGGACTGGCCGCCAACCACCACCACGCAGGGTGGTGGTTGGCGGCCAGTCTAAACTGGTCGTAAACATGGTATACCTTTTCAGCGTTTTGTCTTCGTCTCACAAACATGATTGAGATTGCGAGGAAAAGAGACAAACCACTGAGTAACTAGTCTATACTTAAAACCGTGTTTATTAATATGGCCGTTAGGGTGCTTTTGCACCAGAGTTATCTATTGGTGTAGAGATGTGTTTGAGGAGATCCGACAATTGTGATAAGATAGCCAGCCCCTCTGTGGTTGAGTCTTCCAGGTGGAACTCGACTCCATCTTCGGACCTTATCGTCACTTGCCATTAGGTGATGAAGGCCAACAGCTTTCCTAAACAACCGCCATCTTATTTCCACAGGGCACCTGTCAAAGTGACGCTGTCAGAGGGCCCTTACCACGTGGCGCAGTTCAGAGACTCCTCGCGGGAGTTTGACCTCAACAAGGAGTCAGACTTGGCAGACCTAAGGAAGTGAGTAGTTTGTTTTAAAGAGGCTGTGTGTCAGATAGTATGACAATCGCTTTTACAATAATAAAACCGAAATATATTTTTTATGATACAGAGGTTACATTTTTATTACATTAGTAATTGAGCTTGCTGTTATTTGTGCGTGCCGTGTAGTGACCATCACCCCCATCTCTCCCGCAGGTATCGTACAAGGCGACTTAGGGTTAAAACAGCAATGAGTAATGGGCAGCAGCGTTCCTATTATGCCACCTTGCAATTTACTGCGATTCCTGAGTCCGATAAATGGCAACAGGCTCGCCACCTATTACATGGGTGGGACCTAGCCTAAGTGGCGAAAAGTGGGTGTTAATTCACCGCTGCCCTTCGGGGATGTAGGCGTGATATATGTATGTAGTATGTGTCTCATGGGTGTAAGTAGACTGCCGACGGTGCGCTTGGTCGACGTCTTCTGCATGTAGGTGGCCTCGCTGCTGGCCTGCTCCTCGGGTTGAGTCCAACATTCAGTGGTTTTCACCCACCCTGTCGTTGCCCCCGCCAGAGAGGTGGAGCTCCGCATGAGGAACAGCGTGCGCGGCGGCCGCACCGTGTCCACGGAGGTGATCTCCATGACGGTGAAGGGGCCCGGCATCCAGCGGATGGTGCTGGTGGACTTGCCCGGGGTCATCTCGGTGAGCCACTTTTTTTTCTTTTCGTTTTTTTTTGTTATCTCCCTGTATTTTTTTGTTAAATTTTTTAGGTCACTTTTTTAATTTTCCTTGTATTTTTAGGAAAGGCAAAGGGTCTAGCCCATACAGCCATGTCTTTAGTATATTTGTTTCACACTAGCTGACCCGGCATACGTTGTTATTCCATATAAATTATCCCGTAGCTATGGCTACAATTTGGTAGCCTACGTCAAGTGTTTGGCAGGAAAGCAGTTTATATGGGAAAATTAAATTGTTGCTTATACTACTTTCCTCGCAATTTTTCCATAACGTGACTCCGTGACATATGTCCTTCTTGGTACATTTTGTATGAAACTATGTTTCTGCAGTCCCCGTCCCGTCCACTCCTGTCCGGGGTATTTTCCCATTACGTATGCAGAGACCTTCAATCCGTGTTTCGGAAAGATAAACGTTTTAAGTTTTCCATGTTCCCTGTAATCCTTACATAGCTCCTGTGCCAGTTAAAGGGCTGGTGGTGATGATGCTGATGATGATTTCAGACTCAGACGGTGGACATGGCAACGGACACTCGAGACGCCATCAAGCAGATGACAAAGCAATACATGGACAATCCAAACGCCATCATCCTCTGCATTCAGGTAAGACAATCATGGTTGAACAGGTAAACTTAATAGAAAAATACTGTAATTTTATGTTTTCTTATTTATTAGCTTATTTATGTATGCATAGCATTTTTTAAGGAATTAATTTTTAACCGCCTTCGTGGTCTAGTGGTTCGCCCACCGGAATTAAGATCCAGAGGTCCCAGGTTCGATCCCCAGGGGGGTTCAAATTGTACTCGGTTTGCTTGGTGGTAGGACTTTTTTCGAGTCCGCCTATCTAACTACCACCATCTTAACAAAATTTGTCGCCGACAATTTGTGATATGATAGCCAGCCCTTCTGTGGTTGAAGGTTCCAGTTGAAGCTCGATTCCATCTTCGGCCTTTATCGTCACATGTCATCAGGTGAGATGAAGGCCAGGTTCCCAGCTTCCTTGTGTAGCATTAAAAAAAGTCGCGTGTTAGGTGTTATGACTCAACCCATGGATGTCATAAAAGTTGACTAAGGAAGTGGATGGCTCGCTGACGTCTGACCGATATGAATGGGAGAGGAAACATACTGCGCCGACCCCAGATAGAATGGGAACAGGGCAGGAAGAAGAAAACTATTCTATATTGTTTTTTTTTATTTATTTAATAAAATGAAAACAGGTAACAGCCATACAAAATACTTGCAAAATTGACCTACATCTATTGGGCTAGTTTGAAACCCTTAAATATGATACAAAAAATTACAATAGATTAAAACAATAAATAAAATTTATAAACAAAAATTAAAATCACAATAATTTGATAAAATATATTATGAAATTACATTACAATGTTATTTTGTCAATACCTTATATTATACCTGGTATTGACAAGTTGACTCTCATTATGTTAGCATGTGTGGTATTCAGGATGTGCGTCACTGACCTTTATTAAACTAGTACGCTGGACTGAAGGTTGTCATCCAAAAATGAAGCCAATTTGATTATCGCCATCTTGGCGCTGATGGCACTGGTGTACGAAGGTGAGCGTCCACGGTACTAATATTAGAGATGCATTTGTAATGTCAAATACAAGCAACTAACGTCAAATTTAGTACCCTTGCCGCTCAAGGGGGCGCTTCAAATCGGCACAAGAAACATTCGACATTTTGGTAGACGTATTCAGTCCAGCGTACTTGTATAATAAAGGTCAGTGGTTTGCGTTATTCGTGTCACATGTTGTACATTGCATGTTGTCCAATAACCTGACCCGTGCGGTGGCTGCAGGACGGGTCGGTGGACGCGGAGCGCAGCAACGTGACCGACCTGGTGTCGGCGTGCGACCCGCAAGGCAAGAGGACCATCTTCGTGCTCACCAAGGTGGACCTGGCCGAGGAGAACTTGGCCAACCCGAACAGGGCGAGTTATTTATTTATTTACTTCACAATACATTTATCACTGCAGGTATCCAATACCTAATTCATGTTTACACCGGGCAATCTACCTTAGTCGATGGTAGTTATTTATTTATTTGCTTCACAATACATTTATCATTGCAGCCCGGCTAGCATGACCACCCAAACACGATATGATATAGCCATTTATCGCGTTGAACTTACAAAAAATATTGTATTTTTGACAGTTCAAAAGGATAAGGATCTACAGCTAATAGCTATATCTTTAAAATATAGCCTTAAAGGCTTATTCAATTCAGGCTTATTCAAGTGTTAATATCCAATGATTTTTGACTGTTCAACACGATAAATGGCTATATCATATCGTGTTTTGGTGGTCATGCTATATCTTTAAAATATAGCCTTAAAGGCTTATTCAATTCAGGCTTATTCAAGTGTTAATATCCAATGATTTTTGACTGTTCAACACGATAAATGGCTATATCATATCGTGTTGTGGTGGTCATGTTAGCCGGATAGCATCGTCAAAGAAAAGGAACTCTTCTTACACATGAAAACCATTCCCAAAAATATAAATTCTATTCGCCGCCGGTTCATGACTACTGGAGAAAAATATGTAAAAAAAAATATCTCCATAATTATATCTCCAAGATACCGGTAGACCTGTTAATCATCCCGCTTATTGTAGAATTTTAAGACACCTTTTACATGTATGTATTTATTTTATTATCAAATAAAAAGCAATGGTAATATCCATTATCAATAATACAATCCCATAGAAGATAAGCATTCCATGGATTCACTGTGAGGGCGCCGGGTTCATAGTGGGGTGGAGAGGGAAGTCAGTGGTAGCGCTTGGGACCTGTGACCCGAGTGGAGTTTACGGGATCTCTCCACAACATGTCAACACTCACTCGCTCTTAGGGCCTGTTCCACAATCGACTGGATAGCGTACTACTTGGCAGTTCAATCAACTGTCAAATGATTTGCCAAGTAAGCTATCCAGAACTTACGCGTCGATTGTGAAACAGGCCCTTACAATAATATGTTCAAAGTAAGTGGGTTCCGAGATTTTGGCTAAAGGCACTCCACTAATTGCTATTTTGAATTGTGTAAATATTAATTATTGTTGTTGCTTCGTGTTTTTTCTATCAAAATGTTAAGTTTTTTCCAACAATACAATTAGTTTGGGTTAAGCGGCCACGTAAAAGCAACGTGGTGTAGTTTTTCGAAATGCGTCATCATGCCTATTCCCTTCCAGATCCGCCGCATCCTGGAGGGCAAGCTGTTTCCGATGCGCGCGCTGGGCTACTACGCGGTGGTGACGGGCCGCAGCCGCAAGGACGACTCCATCGCCAGCATCAGGGAGTACGAGGACCGCTTCTTCCGGTCCTCGAAGCTGTTCAAGTGAGTCCACTGACTACCGGACTTGAGATCTAGAGGGTTCGATACCTAGGGCGGTACACATTTGTGCTGGGTTTTGTTGGTGGTAGGACATTGCCAGCATCAGGGAGAACGAGGACCGCTTCTTCCGGTCCTCGAAGCTGTTCAAGTGAGTCCACTGACTACCGGACTTAAGATCTAGAGGGTTCGATCCCCAGGGGGTACACATTTGTGCTGGGTTTGGTTGGTGGTAGGACATTGCCAGCATCAGAGAGTACGAGGACCGCTTCTTCCGGTCCTCCAAGCTGTTCAAGTGAGTCTACTGACTACCGGACTTGAGATCTAGAGGGTTCGATCCCCAGGGGGTACACATTTGTGCTGGGTTTGGTTGGTGGTAGGACATTGCCAGCATCAGGGAGAACGAGGACCGCTTCTTCCGGTCCTCGAAGCTGTTCAAGTGAGTCCACTGACTACCGGACTTAAGATCTAGAGGGTTCGATCCCCAGGGGGTACACATTTGTGCTGGGTTTGGTTGGTGGTAGGACATTGCCAGCATCAGGGAGTACGAGGACCGCTTCTTCCGGTCCTCCAAGCTGTTCAAGTGAGTCTACTGACTACCGGACTTGAGATCTAGAGGGTTCGATACCTAGGGCGGTACACATTTGTGCTGGGTTTGGTTGGTGGTAGGACATTGCCAGCATCAGGGAGAACGAGGACCGCTTCTTCCGGTCCTCGAAGCTGTTCAAGTGAGTCCACTGACTACCGGACTTAAGATCTAGAGGGTTCGATCCCCAGGGGGTACACATTTGTGCTGGGTTTGGTTGGTGGTAGGACATTGCCAGCATCAGGGAGTACGAGGACCGCTTCTTCCGGTCCTCCAAGCTGTTCAAGTGAGTCTACTGACTACCGGACTTGAGATCTAGAGGGTTCGATACCTAGGGCGGTACACATTTGTGCTGGGTTTGGTTGGTGGTAGGACATTGCCAGCATCAGGGAGTACGAGGACCGCTTCTTCCGGTCCTCCAAGCTGTTCAAGTGAGTCTACTGACTACCGGACTTGAGATCTAGAGGGTTCGATACCTAGGGCGGTACACATTTGTGCTGGGTTTGGTTGGTGGTAGGACATTGCCAGCATCAGGGAGAACGAGGACAGCTTCTTCCGGTCCTCGAAGCTGTTCAAGTGAGTCCACTGACTACCGGACTTAAGATCTAGAGGGTTCGATCCCCAGGGGGTACACATTTGTGCTGGGTTTGGTTGGTGGTAGGACATTGCCAGCATCAGGGAGTACGAGGACCGCTTCTTCCGGTCCTCCAAGCTGTTCAAGTGAGTCTACTGACTACCGGACTTGAGATCTAGAGGGTTCGATACCTAGGGCGGTACACATTTGTGCTGGGTTTGGTTGGTGGTAGGACATTGCCAGCATCAGGGAGAACGAGGACCGCTTCTTCCGGTCCTCGAAGCTGTTCAAGTGAGTCCACTGACTACCGGACTTAAGATCTAGAGGGTTCGATCCCCAGGGGGTACACATTTGTGCTGGGTTTGGTTGGTGGTAGGACATTGCCAGCATCAGGGAGTACGAGGACCGCTTCTTCCGGTCCTCGAAGCTGTTCAAGTGAGTCCACTGAAGGTCTAAGGGTTCATCCACCGGAATAAAGATCCTTTAAATTTCTCGGTTTCTACAAATGTACTCGGTTCGGTTGCTTCTTCTTCTTTCAAGTCCACCTGGCTAGCTACCACCATCTTAGCCCACCGGAATTAGAAGCTCTTCAAGTGAGTCTGCTGACTGCCGGACCTAAGTACCAGAGGGTTCGATTCCCAGGGGGGTACAAATTTGTACTCGGTTTGGTTGGTGGTAGGACTTCAAACTCTTCAAGTGCGGCAACTGTGGTCTAGTGGTTAGCCCACCGGAATTAAGATCCAGAGGAGATGTTCCAGAATGTATGGGGTCTGGCCCATATACTTGTACAGTTATTCCAATTGTTAGCAATTATTTATAAAACAGTTCTTCAAGGTAAATTCCTGTTTTTAAGCTCTGTTTTTTGGCTTGTTGTATACATAAGTATCTAGAGGGTAGATATCTAGAAGGTAGATCTGTAACTAGTGTGTTAAGATGTACACACTACTTACAGATGTATGACATTTTAATGGTTTTCAAAGGTTTTTAAGGCGAAAAACTATACATTATTTATGTTTATTTGCAATTTTCCCAGAATCATGTAATTTTCCTAAATGTTTGAGATAGTGTATAAATACATGGGCCATTTTGGAGCATCTCCTTCACTTGAGACACTATTAGTAGTAGTAAGTTCGAACCATCCGCTCCGTATAATATTGATAGCTGCTATTGGTCGTAGCGTGGAACACCTCGCTACGACCAATACCAGCTGGGGATCATATAGAACACTATTGCCTATATCCTTCCTCGATTAATGGGCTGTCCAACACAGAAAGAATTGTTCAATATAAATCAGCCCGGCTAGCAGGACCACCCAAACACGATATGATATAGCCGTTTATCGCGTTAAACCTACAAAAATTATTGGATTTTTGACAGTTCAAAGCGATAAATGGCTATATTTTTATTATATAGCCTAAGAGGCTTATTCAATTATTCAATTCAGGCTTATTCAAGTGTAAAAATCCAATGATTTTATACCGTTCAACGCGATAAATGGCTATATAATATCGTGTTTGGGTGGCCATGCTAGCCGGGCAGTAGATCCTGAGACTAGCGCGTTCAACAAAACAAACTCTTCAGCTTTCTAGTATAAGCATAGAAGCAGGATAGTTTTTTTTTTTTTTTTTTTACTGAAAGAAGAATTTTAGTGAATTTTTTTTTGTTTTTTTTAAGCATGTTAGTGAAATGTGACCTGTGCCCTCCAGGGAGGGGCTGGTGACGGCGTCGCAGGTGACGACGCGCAACCTGTCGCTGGCCGTGGCGGAGTGCTTCTGGCGGATGGTGCGCGCCAGCGTGGAGCAGCAGGCCGACGCGTTCAAGGCGCGCCGCTACAACCTCGAGACCGAGTGGAAGAACACCTTCCCCAGGTCAACTCTTCTCTTGCCCACTCCCTCTCTCTCTTGTTATGTCATTGCACGTGGAGCAGCAGGCCGACGCGTTCAAGGCGCGCCGCTACAACCTCGAGACCGAGTGGAAGAACACCTTCCCCAGGTCAACTCTTCTCTTGCCCACTCCCTCTCTCTCTTGTCATGTCATTGCACGTGGAGCAGCAGGCCGACGCGTCCTCCTCTGACTAACTCGCTTCTTGCTACTCCTGCCTGTTTCACTTCGCATCTTCTGACTCGCCCCCTGCAGGCAGCGCGAACTGGACCGCGACGAGCTGTTCGAGCGGGCGAGGGCCGAGCTGCTGGACCAGTCGGCCGAGCTGCCCGCCGTCTCGCCGCAGAACTGGGAGAAGAGGCTGACCCACGCTCTCTGGGCGGCGGCGGCGCCCCGCGTCATCGCCGGCATCTACCTGCCCGCTGCTGCCACCGCGCACGATGATGTCGGTCAGTTTTTCACAATTACTACATACATAAATCACGCCCATATCCCCGAAGGGGTAGGCAGAGGTGAAACTTGCACCCTCGTTTCGCCAATTATGTCAGGTCCCATGTAATAGGTTGCGAGCCTATTGCCATTTATCGGGCACAAAAGTCGCAGTACATTGCTAGGTGGTACAAGAGGAACGGGAGAGATTTGGGGTGGTGACAATTGTATTCTACTCTGCCGTCACCACACGGCACTCAGAATTACTGTTTGTAAAGTAAAGGATGATTAATATGACAGCTGTCATACTCATTTCTTTCACATTTCTGTCTATCCTTTTCGCACATATAGCAGTTTGATATTGGCTGCTTGCTGTCACAGCGATCAAGCTAAATTTTACGAACTTAATCTTTGCCGTGGTGACGGCAGAGTAGAATACAATTGTCACCACACCAAATCTCTCCCGTGGGTGTCGTACAAGGCGACTGAGGATAAATCAGTGATGAGGAATGGGCAGCAGCGTTCCTCTTATACCTACCACCCAGCAATGTACTGCGATTTTTGTGCCCGATAAATGGCAATAGGCTAGCCACCTATTACATGGGACCTAATATAATTGGCGAAACGTGGGTGCTAGTTCACCTCTGCCTACCCCTTCGGGGATGTAGGCGTGATTTATGTATGTATGTATGTAATCTTTACTAAACAGCGCCGTTCAACTAGCGGCGTGGGTGGTAATGCAGCAGCCAGCTAGGCAAAAATCTTACTATTTACCGACATGGTTTAGTAAGTTGGTTGGGCTAGGTTTGTATATGAACCAACGAACAGCACGAGCCGAGCTAGTGAAGCGAACGGCGAGTGCCAGTGATTTGTGCTTTTGTAGAATCAGTCAAGAGGCTAGGCTGTTGGTTGAACGGCTAATTAAGCTAGTTGTCTGCGACATATCTACCAGGCGCATTAGAGATTGGGGGTGGTGACAATAATTGTATTCTGCTCTGCCGTCACCAACCTACATAATTTAGATAACACCTTCCATATTATTGTGTAGTTATTTGGTAAAATAACTACAATGATCACAGTCTGAAGGTTACCAAATTAATGTTTTTTATTTCAAAACAAATTCTTTTGACAAAAGGCAAAGTGAGCGTGGTACCGCGGACGGTGAAGTACAAACAGAAGGACAGTGGAGTTGAGACCACTATATACATGGACCCCTACGATTTTCATTACAGTAAGATCATAATGTCCACTCGTTAGTAGAAATCCCGTTTTCTGTAATATTTATAATTCTATTTACTTTTATTAAAATGTAAGTATTTAGATGTCATATCAGACAACAATTACCATAGTTTTTTATTTATTTATTTATATATTTAACAATGTTTCAACAGCATTTATAACACTCAAATAACAATAACAACAACAATAGTTAAGAAACTAAAAACGTTCAAGTATTTTTAAAGTATATAATATTGTGTATAATAATTGCAATTAGATGTAGTTTTTTGTAACTGATTTATGAAGTTTTGACAGTAATGTAATCTTCTGTATTTATAAAAATGAAAACTGACATATCAACGCACAGCCTAAATTACTAGGATTATAATTTTAAATTTTGCACAAGTTTTTCATATTGTAGGTGATTAAAAAAATTTATTTGGATATTTTAATGATAATATACATTTTTAATTGATCATTACCTGAGTAATGATGGTGCTCTATTCACCAAAAGTGCATTGCCTGCGTATGATAATTTTGACGGTACTCTAAATTTTCATGTCCAGTCAACAGCCATGACGGTAGCTTAGCATTTTCCCGTTCAGACAAATTCAACACCACCGTCGACATCAAGCTGCGCGAGTGGGCGGAGACCGAACTCCCCCTCCAGTCCATCCTGGCTGGGCGCGAGGCCCTCAAGGAGGAGTTCACCGAGCTGATGATGAAGAGCAACGACACTGACGCCATCTATGAACCGCTGAAGAAGGAGGCGGTCCAGGAGGCGCTGGACCGGCACCAGTGGGAGGAGCGCGCGCAGGACGTGAGTCAACTTGTCTAGATCATCATCACCATCATCATCATTAGTTTAGGTTGGCCGTTTCCACACTTTTTTACCGCATCCGGGGTCTAGTGGTTCGCCCACTGGAATTAAGATCCAGAGGTCCCGGGTTCGATCCCCAGGAGGATACAAGTTTGTACTCGGCTTGGTTGGTAGTAGGACTAGCTTCTTTTAAGTCCGCCTGGCTAGCTATCATGCTATTTTATAATATTTACTTTAATTTATTTGCCTTATGTGTTTTTACACATAATAGATATTAAAATTAAAATTCAAGTACGGTAGGTTATTTAATTCATTTAATTATAGGTCTGCAGCCCAAGCCTAATATCAATGAGAATAACAAATTCCTTAAAAATTCAAAATTGTACTAATTTTAGTTTGAATTTTAAGAAATGATGATTAACTACTGTTTTATTTCCTCGCAATCGAAGTGAAAAGCAGAGTTTCTAACTCGTCCACAAAACCATTTTTATTCGTTTTGTGCACTTGATGAAAAATTCAAAAAATAAGTCGCACGATTCCATAGTCCCACTGGAGGGAAATCATTCTGCTGCGGGAAAACAACCACTCAAATGTCACGGTGTAAATGGTGGTGTATGCTGAAGCTGAGCGCGAGGGTCCGGTCCCCAGGTACTGCGCGTGCTGCAACTGAACGCGCTGCAGGACAGGTGCGTGTCGTCGCGGGCCGACTGGGACGAGGCGGTCGCGCTCATGGACTCGGCCCTCAGGGACCAGCTGGTGGCCATCGACCAGCAGCTGAGGGACCTCACAGGTATTGTAGCCTAGTACTCGCTACTCACCTATCCTATACTGGGTGGAACAGAGAGGTGCAGTCATATTTAAAGGGGTTATTCAGACCATCAAACCGAACAACTTTCGCTGAGGAACAAAATCGAAATCTCACAATAAATAAACACTCCACCATACAAAGTGATGTCAGCTGGTTCTCGGTTTGTAAGGGGTGATATTTTTTTCTGACAGCAGTGACAGCGCCATTGTGACAGTGCCATCTAGTCTTGAGTAGCGAGAGACCTCATATGTACTCTATCTATCAGTAGCGGGCATTACTGTAAATGAGGGACGGTCCCTGTAGATGACGGAATAGGTACACCACCGCTTTTATAGGTTGCGGGACTGCGCCATCTACTGTTGAGAAGCGACGATAGGTCGTGGAACAGCGTCATCTGTTGTTGAGAGGCGGGAACCATATAAATCAATCGTCTTTATATTCCGACAAGTTCGTGCGCGACCCTCCTGCTGTATGGGACGGTGGCGGGGGTGGGGCGCTCTGGATGTTGGCGGGGGCGGGTGATGCGGGGAGGGGGGGAAACTTGTGCAAAACAGCATACAATACTTCAGCCCCCCCAACGTCTCACCCCGCACAAAGGTCTCGCACGAAGTTGTCGGACTATAGTGTTGAGTGCCAACGGACCACTGCTGTAGGTCTCGAAACAGTGCCATCTAGTGTTGAGTGGCGAAGATGAAATAAAATAAAAATATGGTTCATTCATAATTAAGGCAAAATAATTTTATGTCACCCCCTGACCAAGAAGTGATATTTCCAAGGTCTATTTTATACGGAAAAGTCAACTTTATGGTCAGGTGTGACATTAACTATGTTTACGTTCTTTTTGTTCATCGCCACAGTTAGAAATTTGCGAAATTGGACATCGGCAACGATCTGAGGCGTTCTGGAAGTTTATTTCGTTCGATCGAGTATTTGCGTCTTTGACATTCTTATTTTAACACGCAGTGGCATGAGAAAGTCGAATAGATGTGAGTTAATCGTTCGGAGTTTCAGAGTAGACTTCCAGTTGCGTCGCTCTTCCGTTTATGAATCAAACATAGATTTAGAAATGTCGTGACAATAGTAACTCTTACCCCCGAACACAGAAACGCTCCTCAAACTTTGAGTCCCGCTTAACATTTAAGTATTGTCAAAATTGACGTATTTCCATACAAATTCTGACAGGTATTGTCCGCTTAACTTTACAAGCAGTGCTCAAAATTTGAGTAACGTTTCTGTATTCGGGGGTTAATGCCATAATACATTTTGAACACACAACGTTTTGAAGTGTCCTTCGAGATGTGCCGTTTTTTTATGAAATGAGCGAATGTCGCGACAATAGTAACTGTAAAGCGTCTCACAGACGGACGCGGTCAGCGGTGACTGTAGCGGTGGCGGGCAGTTGTAACGTAGGTAACATAAGGCTTTCAGGCCTCGCTCTCAAGCAGCGGTGGCGGCACGGTCGCGGTGGCGACCCCTTGTGTTACCTACGTTACCGCGTCGGTCAGTGGGACACGCTTTAAGCGGTTGGATGGCATCAGGCCCCGGCTGGAAGGAGCGCTGGCTCTACTGGCAGTCGAGCTCCGAGGAGCAGCGTCGCCGGGCCGAGGTGAAGGCCGAGCTGGAGCGGCTGGGCTCGGCGCGCCCGGCGCTGGGCTACGACGAGGTGGTCGCGGTGCGGGACAACCTGCGGCGGCGCGGCGTCGACGTCGACAACGACTACATCCGCGAGACGTGGAAGCCGCTCTACCTCAGGTAAATGAACAATCAATATTTTTACACTCACACCTATCATCTAGCCCAAAGTAAGTAGCCCAAGCACTTGTGTTATGGATACTAGATGACGGACATATTTTAATATAATTATGTATATAAATGTTGAATATATACTACATAAACATATACACAACCATGACTCCGGAACAAACATTTGTGGTCATCACAAAGTTTGCCCCTACGAGGATTCGAACCCGGGACCTCTTGGCCTCATACCCAGCAATCTGAGCATTCGACCAAGGCGGTGAGACTCGTCTTTTTTTCTTTTTTTTAATGTTAGACAGCGAAACTCTTACCCTTTATCCCACTGATGGTAAGTGACGATAAGGGCTGAAGATGGAATCGAACTTCACCTGGAACCCTCAACCACAGAGGGACTGGCTATCTTATCACAATTGTCGGAACACAATAACGCTGTTAACATTATTATGGCGACAGATTTTGATATGGTGGTGGTAGCTAGCTAGACGGACTTGAAAGAATTTCTACCACCAACCAAACCGAGCACAAATTTGTACCTCTCTGGGGATCGAACCCGGGACCATTGGATCTTAATTCCGGTGGTCCGAACCACTAGATCACGGAGGTGGTTAAAAATAATATACCTTCATCATCCTCTAAAATAATATACCATCTCAGGTTAGCCATGTCTCGTTTCATCTCATCATCGTCATCACCAGCCCTTTAACGTCCCCACTCCCCTGGGGCACAGGCGTTTGGTGTCGATGAATCCACACCAGAACAGCTGACTTCCTTTCAGCTCATTCGTTGTATTATCCATTCTTGTTATCCCACACACCACCACAGTAAGCCGGAATACCTTAATATTCTCATGTCTGCTGCATGCTAGCGAGCTCCACTGTGAGGGACATTAAAAGGCTGGTGGTGATGATGATGAAGCTCAATCGCCTTTCATCCCCATTCTTATGGGTTACGACAGGTCTTACCACTACCGTTTTGTAAATTACGCCCTTTAATTTTAGGTGCGACTCGCAGCATTTTAACACTGACAGCATTTTATGGTGATCCTTCCAGGAACTTCCTGCAGCGAGCACAGAACAGAGCGAGAGACTGCAAGAAGAGCTTCTACCTGTACAGTCAGCAGAACGGAAATGGGGTGAGACCGGTTCACTGATTCAGATAATGCACGAAAAGTTACTTTCTTTTTACTATTTTGATTTTAGTTTGAACATTATATAAATGTTATTATTACTGTGTAAAATGTCTATTATTGTGAAGCTAAATAAATTATACAATTTTCGTTTTAAATTTGGTTTCTAATGAGATAAATAAACCACTTGCAACAAGTAACTTAGGTGACTCATGAAAAAAAAGTAAGTACAAAGAATATTGTGGTTAAAAAAGTTCGAAAAATTATAGTCTTGATGCGGGAATAATCAAGCATTTTGAAGTAAAATAATATAATTTATTTATTTTAGCAAAAATAAACATTTTATTCTAATATTGACAATATAAAACAAAACCATCTTACTGACATATTTCTAAAAAATACACATAAGAAATAGATTATTTTAAAAGATTCTGTAACATTTCTGTTCACATTAGTTTTCCTCTCTATTCATGACTCACTCTGGGCCTTTATAAAACCGGTAAGGATTGGAGGAGTGCCCAGAGACGGACAGAGCTAGCTGAGTAGGAATTATAATTAAAAGTAAAGTTTATTTTAAATCACTTTGTTCTAAAAGGCAGCAAAGATGGCAAGACGAATTAAAACAACTTTTGCGGATTTATTTCGAATGTGTATAGTGCTCGTACAAATTTATCATCATCACCCTACCCTTGATCATGCTATTTGGGTTCGGCGCTTAGTCACTCGCCATCCCCTTACCGACACCCATCACATTCATATCATACTTCACACAATCCATCTTTCAGTGGTCTTCCTCCACTTCGACATCCATCAACATTCATGCCCATGGCTTTTTTACTCACATTTATGGCATTTCGTAACTTAACATGTCTATACCAAGCTAAATGAACGTCTCCTTCCAACTTTTCTGTCACTGGCGCCACTTTCAGACTCCCTTTTACTTTCAAATATAAGAGAACATATAATATGTATTAAATTTAAATCTTGCTTCTTCGCCCACCATGCTTGAATAGGACACAAAGGCAGTAAGTTGCACCTGTTATGATACACTTAAATTTTTGTTTGCTAACTAAAATAGATACTAATTTTAATTTAACCCATTTCTGTAATTAATGTTGTAATAACAAATCTTTCAATTGAGTACAGTTGTTACTCTAATTACCGAATATAGAAACGCTACACAAATTTTGAGCACTGCTTATAAAGTTAAGTGGACAATTCCTGTTAGAATTTGTATGGAAAAACGTCAATTTTGACAATACTTAAATGCAGGACTCGAACTTTGATTAGCGTTTCTGTACTCGGGTCTAATTTGATACAATTTAAGACAAGTGACCAAAAAAATACCCACCAATCCGCACTGGGCCAGCGTGGTGGGATATGGCCCAATTCTCCCTACCCAGGGGTATGGAAACGGGGTACGAAAATAGAGTTTTGCGAATAATGTCGTTTTGCAAAAGCGACATTGTGCGATAGTGACCTTCTGCGCGAAAGTGGCCAAATTTTTCCTCGATGACATTCTGCGTCAGTGACGTTCTGCGTCCAGTGGTAACGCAGTGTTGATTGTGTCGATGCAGAAGGAGTGCTGCGAGGTGGTGATGTTCTGGCGCGTGCAGTCCACCCTTCGCACCACTGCCAACGCGCTGCGGCAGCAGATCGGCAACAGGGAGGCTGCCCGGCTGGACCGGGACCTGCGGGAGGTCCTAGACGAGGTAAGGACTGTTCCCTCCTACCCCTCTAGGAGGTTGGTCGCAGCAGATCGGCAATAGGGAGGCTGTGCGGCTGGACCGGGACCTACGAGAGGTCCTAAACGAGGTAAGGACTCCTACCCCTCCAGGGGGCGTAGACAAAGTAAGACACCGACAAAGATAACGAAGTACGATAAAGCAAATGTATGGGATTTGACGTAAGTCGTCGTGAAATCACGTGACCCAAATCGTCTTCTTAAGCTCCTAGTTAAGTTGGAAGCGCAAGCTGAGACTCTGCAGATACCAAAGCAATATGGCTGATCGTGACGAACTTCGTCACGTTATCTTTATGAAACGATTGCCACTTGGCTACGGGCCAAGGGGGTGTGTCGCAGCAGATCGGCAACAGGGAGGCTGCCAGGCTGGTCCGGGACCTGCGAGAGGTCTCAGACGTGGTAAGGCCCTTCCTCTCCAGCCTGGCTAGCATGAGCACCGAAACACGATACGATATAGCCATTTGTCGCTTTGAACTGTCATAAAACAATGGATTTTCGACAGTCTAAGCAATAAATAGCTTTAGCATATTGTGTTGCGGTAAAATCGATTTTTGAAAGTTCTAAGCGATAAACGGCTTTATCATATCGTGTTTCGGTGCTCATGCGAGCCGGGCACAGTTTGTTAATGCCAGTCAGGGATGCTCATATATCACTCGGCCAACCAATACGTTAGTTAATTTGCTTAAATTACTAAGGGTGTGGACAGCGATAAGTAATAGGCAGCAGCGTGCCTCTTATAATGCCACCTAGCAATATACGTGCCCATTGGACTAAAATAACAACATGGGACCTAACATAATTGGCGGAACTTGGGTGCTAATACACCTCTAGTTACCCCTTCGGGGAAAAATGGGACTGATTACTGTATTATGTATGCATTTATTTGTGACAGATGGCGGCCGAGCCGGAGCTCAAAAAGAAATTGCTCTCTGGAAGACGCGTCGAGCTGGCAGAGGAGCTAAGTATGCATCTTATTATAACACAATTTCATTTTTTCAACATACATTTATTATGATGTTATATGAAATTGGACCTAAACTGAATACATCCATATTTTTTATTTCTTTTGAATTCCGTCGTTTTCATACAAAAAATCATGATTGAAAATCCGATCATTCTAAACAGACGTAAGCGCCAAATGACGTCACGGCAACGGACGAACGGTGAAATGACTTGACGCGAAAAATAAAAAGATTACTTGTCAAAATTGACGAACTGACGTTTCCGGTGTCGAAAATGAAAATATTTTATCAGAAATGTTTGAAATCAATTTCAAAATAAAATACGTTTCAAATTAAAGTCTCGGAAGTATTTTAATTTATTGTTAGTAAAGTAATGTTAATTTCGACGATGCTCATTAGTGATATTGGATTTGATTTATGACTGACAGACAAGCTTGACATGACAACTTTTACGTTCTCCCATAAAGGACAGCAAACGTTTTGACATCACATCACATCACATCCGTGGCTGTGACGTCATCGCATGTTTTTTACTTTTTATATTTTTTTTTCTCGGTAATTAAGTAATAAAATAATTTAAATAAATATTTTCAAAGTCGGGATTGGAAAATAAATAAACGGTATTTTTATTTTCTGGGGTTATAATTTTTGAAATGTTGTCAATAGGGTCGATTCTGACCATGGTTCTCTAAACCTAAGACTAATTTGACAACAGTGTTTCTCTGTCATTCTCAATATAGAATGAAAAAGAGACTGATATTAAATTTAGTTTTAAGTTTAGAGAATCATGTCAGAATTGACCCTAATTAGTGCTTACGAGGCAACTAAAATTGCCCAATAGGGGATCGGACTGCAATCAGATTAAAATCTAACGTGTACTTAGATAAAAGAAATACACTGTTTTACGATTCATCATCATCATCATCATCATCACCAGCCCTTTAATGTCCCCACTGCTGGGGCACGGGCCTTCCCTATGGATGGAAGAATATAGGGAGAATGGGCCATAACCCACCACGCTGGCCCAGTGCGGGTTGGTGGGTACTAACGACTGCAGATGCAGCCGGGACCAACGGCTTAACGTGCCTTCTGAAGCACGGAGGAACTCGAGATAATAAATTTTTGGTCACCCATCCAATGACCGGCCTTAGCGAAATTGCTTAGTTTACGCAATCGTGCCACTGCGCTAGCGAGCTCCTCTGTTTTACGATTGTTTATCGAATAATAATTCAATATGAATCATTTAAATAGCATTAAATGAAGAAATACAATTTTGTTATTTACAATATTTTTAATCTGTACTGAAAAACTAATCACAGTGCGTGACGTCATTTGTGGGAATACAATTCAATGCGTATATACATCTCGTCTATTTCTATCTCAAAAGTCAATATATACTATAAACGAGATATAAAGATATAATTTATGGAGCATTTCATTGTGATTGCTCCAGATTGGTCCATTACAGTTGGTCAGCAATTATTGCCTAAAAAACTGACTTACTGTAAGAAATATTTATATTGTATTTATTAATAAATTTTTGTTCGGTCTCCTTCTGCTACCTTACATGAATGTTCACTACATTTTAAAGAATGAGGGGTTTGTTTAATTTATTCTTTCCTTTTACAGAACGAGTGAGACAAATCCAAGAACGCTTAGAAGAATTTATAGAGGCGCTTAACAAAGAGAAATAGTCAATGGTTGTATGTTTAATTTTATTAGAATCGAAATTCAATGGAACTATTTTAAGTTTTTTTTTTTATTGTCGGTTATATCTGTTGACTCGTATAATGATAGTACCACACTGCAATAACTATGAAATTTACGTAGAAAATGTTGATGTATGCAATGATTCCTTTGCTTGCTTGGGTAATTATAAAGTTGTAATTGTCGCAGGGTTTTGGGAGACAATTAACTGTTTGTGATGCTGTTTGTTTTAAACTAATTTGCGTTGCCATGCAAGAAATTTATTGAATAATTCCATCTTCTTGACTGTGGGCTTATGTCATATTTTAGTGGTAAATGCCACTCGGTGGCGTTTCTACAGTTCAGTGACATATTGTAGATGGTGTCAAGATCTCCAAAAAAAAACAACTTCATGCTTAGGGAGAAAGAAACTGATCCTTTTGCCTTTCTTTCCATCATAGTGAGAATAATTAAAATAAAAAACGATTTATTTTTGTGTTGAAATTTTGTTTACTTGGAAGCAGAAAAAAAACTTATCTCAACCAGTATTAATAGTTTGTTATTCCCTATGAAATTCTATATAAATGGTTGACTATTAATATAGATATAGATTAAAACAAGAGGCTGGATGGTGAATGATGAATTAAATAACAATTCGTTCTCAGTGGGTTTATTATAATATTATTTAATGGATTGTTAATGTAAATTGTTTTTAAAATTAAGGGCAATCTGTTGTAACAAAATAATGCTCTGTTTGGTAGATGAATGTAGGCGATATTTAGGGCCTGTTTCACAATCGACGGGTAAGTTCTGAATAGCTTCCGTGGCAGATAATTTATCAGTTAATATAAAATATATGCCAATTGAACTGCTCAGTATGCTATTCAGAACTTACCCGTCGGTTGTGAAACAGGCCCTTAAACAAACAAAATGTAAATTGTACAGTTTCACCATAGATATATGCTAGATGAACGATGTCATTGACGACTTTCGACTGGTGTTGGTTATTAACACTTAATTTGCTGAAAATAGTTAAAAAAAAGCTTATTCTTAACCTGTAAATAAGATAATAATCTAAACTTACTTACGCCCATAAAATAGTTTCATTGGATACTGTAAGATTGTATGTTGTATATATTTATTACTACTTAAACCGACAATTCGCCGCAACAAACGTAATATGTGATTTTTTTCAGCAATTTTTCCAATATTTTAATATTTTGCCCGATATTTGTTTATTTGAATTTTTTTTTTTTATATTTTATCGTTAAATATTAAAAGTTGGTGAAATTGAAAAGAAAATTCACCAAGTGACTGTTAATGTAATCTGTGCTTAATCAATGTCTAGTTAAGATATGTAATCTGTGACAAGTCACAGCAAGAGATAAGTAACAATTTTAATTTAAGGTATGTACCTAATGTTAATGAAATTCATTTTGTATAAATCTCTACACAGTATTTGTCACTTCTCTTTCACTTGTCACAGACATGGACGTATTATAACAGGACTGAGTCCAAATAGTGTTATAGTAAAACAAAACATATGCGTACGGCATAATGTTTACTTTGGAAAACAAATTATAACAGAGGAAAAGCGATCCGAGTGAGATAGTCAGAGTGGAGTCATCTGTCCCTTTTTCGCAATTGCCCCCCGACGAGCTTAGAAGAGGAAGAACAACCCCACTTCTATACATCTCATAACATACATAAATCACGCCTATATCCCCGAAGGGGTAGGCAGAGGTGAACTAGCACCCACGTTCCGCCAATTATGTTAGGTCCCATGTAATAGGTGGCGAGCCTATTGCCATTTATCGGGCACAAAAGTCTCAGTACATTGCTATTGCTATACATCTCACTGGCGCGTTTTCGGCTTTAGTGCTCAGTCCTGAGGGGTACTCTTTAAATTAATTGGAATCGGTGTTGTGTTGCCATCTCTCTCAAACGTTGCTATCATACCTAATGAGTGAGAGTGACCGGTAGACTGAGACGATTGCAATCGGCCCGCAGAGTTAGGTCGCTGATTTTTGTACTACGTCCATGGTCACGAATTACTTATCTTAACTAGGACGTAGACATAGTAAGCAGACAACAGTGTCCTATTTCTATTGTTTAGGCGAATAATCGGCTTGCGACACGTGCGCTCAACACAGCACTCGATTTGTTGCCAACCTGCTTGTATGAAGTATAACAATGAATTAAAACGGGTTACCGAATACTCATATCGACAGCTCGAGATAATTCCGAATATTCAACAGGTAGCATTTATTTCTTAGGTGACTCTGAATTTCGGTACAATTATATATACATTTTTACTAGATTATTATATACCCTTTTGGATTTGTGGCCTTTTGTTAATTAATTATACAAATTAAGTTATACATTTCAGAAGTGTATACAATTTATATAAAAAAACTCATACCTGTATTATTCTTATTCATATGCATTCATTGTAAAGTGCAAAATCTTTTGTGAAATTGAATGTGTTATTGATTTCATTTTTCAAGTGATTTTAGCTCAAATTTTCTATTGCATAAGGTTGAATACCGTTAAGGTATCGTTATAGAGCTTGCTTGTGCTGCAGTTTTAAACCACATCTTTAGAATTGTTAAAACATATTTACTGAATGTGCTGATAGAAAGAAAGAACCTTAATACTGTAATGAAATAAGGTTCAATTTTGTTTAAGTTTATGTAAGTCTATACTATGTAGTAGCTTAGCAGCTGTGTTGGCCGCATGCGCTACACTATATTTTGTTTTTAAATTAACGCTCTATTTAAGTCGTCTTATAATAAAATGTTGCAAGAATTATATGACATTTACTATTGAAGTCCAATAGAAACCCGATAGGGAATCCGATAGAAGAAAAATATAATAGTAGTAGTATATAATAATAATAGACACATGGCTGTATGGGCTACACCCTTTGCCTTCCCTAAAAATACAGGGAGAATTAAAAAAATTGGGGTGTTTGGCGCGTTTCGTGGTGTCAGTCAGATTTTATTTCGATAATTCTAAAATTGGTTCAGAGTGGATTTTGTGCAGTGAAAATGGTGCTATTCTGATGCACAAGCAACCGTGTTGATGTGCGATTATGCAGAATCATTGAAAAAAAGCCTAGCGATGTGTTTGATATTGTGTTGAAAACTCTGAGTACTCTGAGGGTGAACAAGACCACATAAAAAGTGGTTTTGTCCACCTCATCAGGCACCGTCATGAACTCTGATACCATCAAATTCGCACCAAGCACTCCCTAGATGCGTTAAAATGTGTGACACTCATATTTTAACTTAAAATTCATTTCGTTCATACATTTCACCCACTTATTATATCATATGACTACTATGTATGGGCTAGACCCTTTGCTTTCCCTAAAATATAGGGAGAATTACAAAAATATATATTTGGGGAGTGTTTGGCGCGTTTCGTGGTGTCAGCCAGATTTATTTTCGGTAATTCAAAAATTGTTACAGAGTGGATTTTGTGCAGTGAAAGTGGTGTTATTTTGATGCACAAGCATCCGTGTTGATGTGCAATTGTGCAGAATTATTGGAAATAAGTCTTGTGATGGTGTTTGATGTTGTGGTGAAAACCACGTAAAAAGTGGTTTTGCTCACTTCATCAGTCACCATCATGAACTCTGTTACCATTCAATTCGCGCCAAGCACTCCCTAGATGCGTTAAAATGTGTGACACCCATATTTTAACGTAATATTCATTTCATTCATAATGGTGCCGATTCCATTGGCACAAACTAGACTAAACTTAACTAAAATTAGGTTTAGAGCTGTCAGATTGTGTTTCGTATTCTGTAACGGACTAAAATGACAGAAATAAACTTAATTTTAATCTGACAGGATTAAAGTTGATTTAGTTACTCAATTTAGATTTTCACTATTCTGTTGTCTAAGTTATAAGTCAAAATATATCTAAAGTTTGAAAAGTCAAGCTAAATTTAGATTACATGTAAATTGATGTCGATTAAAATTAGTTAAGTCTTCTGAATAGTTCATCACAAACCAAGTGATCTGTGTTCATTATCAATAATCACAGAATCATCCAAAGAGTATTTAGACGTATTTTAATCAGCTCTAGTGGGTGGGAATAATTAGATTTTGTAAATATACATAAAATACATAACCCCTAAGTAGTGGGTTAGCTACATAGCCGTAGGGAAGATGGAAGGTTTTGTATTAGCAGCTTTGATAAGTTCCACAGAGAGGTATGTACGCTTTTTTTTATTTTGTTGAATGTAATTGGATTTACCATTAAATAAGATCTAAAAATTTACTATTTTAGGCATTACGAAGAAAGGATACGTCTCGAAAATCTACAGGACTGTTCGAATCCCTTTAGTATTGCGGAAACTAAATTTCAAAAACTTTTTCGCCTTCCAAAATCCGCTGCTATCCATTTAGTAGACACAATTGATAGCCCATCTCTTAATAAAGGCCATATCCCGAAACATTTAAAGGTATGTTATTTGTATTACTTATTGATATTGTATCCATGGTTTTATTGCCAAACAAATATATATTAAGAGTATCACATTAAAATACCATCTTGTATATTTTTTTATTGGTCTGTTCCTACTTTGCAGGTTCTAGCTGCTCTTCAGTTTTTCGCTCAGGGCAGTTATCAGACTCCGGTTGGCCAAGACAACTTTTTAGGCCTAAGCCAACCATCAGTAAGCCGGAGCTTAGAAATTGTCACACATAATATTATTAATAAATTATCAGCACAGTATATCAGATTCCCTATTACTCCTTCTGAAAAAGGATCTACAAAGGCAGAGTAAGTAAAAAAAATATTATTTGCCTTTACCTACCAGCGGGCCTATTTTGCTAAATTTTCTGACATCATTGAACTATTTAAGAATAAAGAAATTAATAAGACATATTTATTTATTTATTAGGTCTGCCAACATTGTTACATTACAGCATACACTACATACACTTAATTAATAATTAATTACTTGTACATACACTTAAAAAATATTTACACCACAGGGTTACAATGCAACAACAATTATAGGCAAACACAACATGACAATATACATCCATATTTATCCACTACACCTTTACTATAATGCTAGCTATATAATAAATGTATTCTATATAACTCTTGTCCTGTAAAAACAGCTATTGATAAGTAAATAGCTTGGTGATTATCATTTTCACATGTAAAAGAAAGTTAGTGAATAGCCTGGATGGTAAATATACTTTATAGAGGCATAGAGTTACCACATTATTGTCTAAGGTTTAAAAGATATACTTTACTAATGTAGGTAGAAGTAAATAATAATTTATTTGTTTATTTTAGCTTTTTAGAATTATATAATATGCCCAATACTCTAGGTGCAGTTGATGGGACACATATAGCTATAATGAAACCACCAATAAATCACCCAACTGCACCTGGAAGTCTATTTTATAATAGAAAAGGATATTACAGTATAAACTGTCAGATTGTAAGTAAACATAAACTCTATTTAAGTTTTTATTCATTCATATACACATTCCATATTAGGAATTATCAACAGTGTAGTGCATGATAAAACTAAAAGGTATTTTATGATCCTCAGATCTGTAATGCGAAAGGAAAGATAATAGGATTTAATCCTAATTTTCCTGGTTCAACCCACGATGCAGCTATCTGGAGGGCATCTAAAATAAATCATTACCTGAAAAATGAATTTATTTGTGGAGAGAGAGACCAATGGCTTTTAGGTAAATAGGTAGACTTCTACATTTAATTATTTTATTTATACAAGTAATACAGAGTAGTATTAAATTTTATACTCAAATTAACAGGCGACAAGGGATATCCTCTGCAACCTTGGCTCATGACACCTTTATTGGAGCCAGCAACTGCAGCTGAAGAAAATTATAATAATTGTCATGCAAGGGCCAGAAATGTTGTAGAGATGTGTAATGGCAGGCTAAAAAATAAATTTCGATGCCTACATCGTCATCGGTGCCTGCATTATAGCCCACCAAAAGCAGCATCAATAATTTTATCTTGCTGTATACTATACAACATGTTCTTTGAAATATTATCAGTATCTGGTATGTGCATTTTTTATTTGTTATAATATCTATTTTAGTAATTTATTTTTAAAAGTTTATGGAACAATGCAATGTTACTTACCTAATTAATTTTTGTATTTTTATAGATGAAGATGACATCTTAATTGATATTGATGAAAATGCTGCAGAAGCTGCTGAAGTACAACAGTTACCAAATGACGATTTTCTCTCTGAAGCCAGAGAAATAAGGCAGTCCCTTATACAATCATATTATTATTAAGGCGACTATTTCCCAAATTGGTACAATTTTGAACCTCTAGTTATTAATTATGTTAGAACTCACAACTCTGAAATTCGTATACATTAAACTTGAAGATATGAGTTAGTGAATGCGAAAAACAGAAACACGATTAACTACACTTTACTCGATAGAAAAAAAATCTAAACATACCACTAATTCAAACTTTATAACCACGATTTTGAATACAAAAAAATATGAAATGCTTTTAAATTTATACAAAAACATTTTCATGATGGTTATGAAGTACATGCGAAACGTAGTTTATATTCGTTTCATACAAAATATTTCATAAAATGCCGAAAAACCTATAGTTTGGTGCGACTGCGGTTGCGCTCCATACATTTGCCATTTTGGTCAGTACTCGCCAAGGCGTCTCAGAGTGCGGTCATGTCGCATTGTGTCGCTCCGCTACCGACCCTATTTTACGTGTATATTTTTTAAATATTGACATAGTGTATCAGAATCAGTGCAGTAAATTATTTTATGTATGGTTATGGCCCAATCTCCCTATATTCTTCCATCCATAGGGAAGTGAGGACATTAATGGGCTGGTGATGATGATGATGATGATGAATGAAAATATTTATCAATAACATAACTATCTAAATAATAACATTACTATTTATTAAAGGAGAGTGAGTAAATTTATCCGGTATCTTGTATCAAAAATTGGGACCAAAAATTGGGAGAGAAAATCGTCATTTTGGTAATACATAAATCACGCCTATATCCCCAAAGGGGTAGACATAGGTAAACTTGCACCCACGTTTCGCCATGATAATAAATAATTGGTATATTATTCCTTATCAATATAAATATGTTATTCAACATAACTATTTAATTTTGAACAATTCCATACACTATTTGATTTCAATGAATATCTTAAGGGTTATTTTTAACATAGAACCAAATAATCATTAAGTTAGTACTACTCATGCGTTTAAAATATCCGAAGCGGGTGGTATGTTTTGAGTTTGTGGACTATTAGAAAGCCTTCGATTCTGTCAAGAAATGGTCTGTGGTCCAGTCTAAAACTATTAGGCTCCAGCGGGGTGTGAGACAACATGATTTAAATCCTCAACCACGTACGTACGACCTATTGTTATTTTCCGAATTCCACGCGAACAAAGTTGCGGGCATAGCTAGTGTGATAATAATATTAAACTAGAATTTTATACGTATACAGAATTTTATAATTAGGATAAAATTAAATATGACGCATTTAATTTTATCCGTATACGTATAGAGGTATTAGATTAAAATTCATACTGGGTCGACTGCACTATGGCGCAAAGACAGCTATTCGGCTTTCCTCGAGTGCGCGGCGGCTGTCCCAGCGCGCGCGCAGGGATAGCCGCCGCGCACTGTCGCAAAATCCAGTCTGTAACAATTTTTGAATTAGTGAAAATAAATCTGACTGACACCACGAAACGCGCCAAACACTCCCTATCCACTTTTTTCCTCCCCTATCATGGGATGGCAAAGGGATATAGCCCATACAGCCATGTCTTCAAGCTAGAAACATTTCATGACAAGATGTAATGCAACTGTAGGCCTATTCCCTAACTTTTTTTGACAGTTGAAAGTGATGATTACCGAACTATTTACTAATACATTGCTGTTATCACAGGACAAGTGTCACAATAGCATTATAGTAAAGTAGTAATGGATAAGTAAATAGTTCGGTGATCATCACTTTCAACTGTCAAAAAAAGTTAGGGAATAGGCCTACTGGACCGTTGCATTCGTATGCGTACATACTTGCAAGGTAATACGCAAGGTTGAAATGCAAATTACACCACAAACACCTTATTTCACTAATTTCTTTTAACATCTCATCAAGACGGATATTAGATAAAAATTAAAATATTAGTTTTTATGCTTTCGTTTAACTCGCATACGTTGGTTAATAAGTAAATTAATTTCAAATAAATTTTAATAAGTTTATTGTATAAATTTTCTTAAGAATATTTCGTCTTTTCTTTCTTTCATTCATTCTTCATTCGATCTTTATTTTTATCAATGTATTAAGCGGGTAACACTATTCAATTCAACTTAGACGCGCTAGTCCTGTCAAAAAAGAAATACTAAAATAAGTTAGACGTGACAACAGAATTAGCAAATGATTAATACTAAATTAAAATTAGATTTTTTTTAGGTTAGTTTAGTTTAGAGAGTGGCACAACGGAATCGGCACCAATTTCATCCACTCATTATTTCATAAAACTACAGATAAAATATACACTAAAGACACGGCTGTATAGGCTAAACCCTTTGCCTTCCCTAAAATATAGGGAGAATTTAACAAAAAAATATATATATATATTTGTTGTAGTGATATATAGGGAGTGTTTGGCGCGTTTCGTGGCGTCAGTCAGATTTATTTTCACTAATTCAAAAATTGTTACAGAGTGGATTTTGTGCAGTGAAAGTGGTGTTATTTTGATGCACAAGCATCCGTGTTGATGTGCAATTATGCAGAATCATCGAAAATAAGTCTCATGATGTGTTTGATGTTGTGGTGAAGATCGCTATTAAAAGTGGTTTTATCCATTTTATCAAGCATCATCATTAGGTCTGTTACCATTCAATTCGCGCCAAGCACTCCATAGATGCGTTAAAATATGTGGCACCCATATTTTAACGTAAAATTCATTTCATTCATACTTTTCACCCACTCATTATTTCATAAGACTACAGATAAAATATACACTAAAGACTTGGCTGTATGGGCTAGACCCTTTGCCTTCCCTAAAATATAGGGAGAATTTAAAACTAAACTAATATACTCTTTGTTGTTGCCTTGTTATGATTTTAGATAGAAAGCTATTTGATTGTGGTTTTTATTTTCCATAGAACAACGATTAACAGCATCTAATAAAAGAAAATTACTAAAATGAACCTAGCTGATGAGCTAATCAAAACCGCTCTAAAGTTTTTGGTTAACGAAGACGCTGACTTGTGTAGGTTATGTTTGAGCCCGTTAGCAGCGGACCGGGCAATAGGACTTGATGATAATTTGGATATCGACAGGCCGTATTTCAATAATAATGTGACTTACAACGATATTTTTGAAGACCTCTGCGTAAGTATATTAGTAAACTTACCAATATATATTACCTAAGTATTACTGAAACAAATGAAAGCTAAAACCCTACATTCAAAATTAATCTTTTCAATTAATTAAATAATCTTTCACTTTACAGATTGACACTGAACCATTACTGCCAAACATAATATGTGCAAGTTGTGTTACAGTCGTTACAAATGCATACTTATTGAAACATTTGATTTGCTATCACTACAATAAATGGAATGATGTGCTCACAAAATTGAATGACACCATAGATAAGACTAGGACTCTGTCTGAAAGTGTTAAAACTGTGTTTGCTGTCATGTCTAATAATCAAAGTATAATATTAACTAGCAGGAGCTCCACAGACAAAAGTAAAGGCCTATCCAAAATTAAATATATTAGTCGGTACAAAAAAAGATACGAGGACATTCAAAAAATGCCCCCTGTGATAGCATGTGAGGAATGTGGACAAAGATTTAAAACGCATAAACTCCTTTTAAAACATAATTCTGTAGTTCATGAGCAAGTACGTTACCCATGTCGAAAATGCCCTCACAATTTCATGTCACAATCCTTGCTGGATACTCACATGGTCAGAGTTCACCATCCGAAGAAATTCAAATGTCCCAAATGTGACAAGATGTTCAGCACTAAAAACCTATTAAGTTACCATGATAAACACTATCATATGGCTGTGCTGTGTAAATTATGCTTCGTTCAGTTCCCATCCAACAGAGACTTAAGAGCTCATATGAACAAACATGAGACCAATAACTGCCCACGCTGTGACAAAGAATTCCACAATAGACAAACATACAAAAGCCATTTGAAAATATGTGGCAATTTAGAACATAAACAGTTAAAATTCTTTTGTGATATATGCAGCAAAGGATATGTTCAAAAGCCTGCTTTACGCAGCCATCTCAAGATTGACCATGGCTTTGGGGTAAACTTGCATCATTGCAAGTATTGTAAGAAAAAATATGACGCTGCTAGCAAACTCAAGAATCATATGGTTGTACATACAAGAGAGAGAAAGTTTCACTGTGAAGAATGCGGTAACAAGTTTGTTACGTCAGCAGCATTGCTTTATCATACAAGACTCCATACTGGTGAAAAACCATACAAATGTGATATGTGTGAAGAAACTTTTGTGTCAGCTTCTAGACGGATGGAGCACAAACACAGAAAGCACTTGGGACCTAAACAAGAATGCCCAATTTGCCATTCACTGTTTGTGTTGAATAATCAGTTAAAGAAGCATATGAAAAAGCACAATGATCCCCAAAGTAAACTATATGTACCATGCACTATTCAACTCAAATCTTTCTATAATAATAAGTAAACATTTCTGTTTTAATTTTTGAAGTCATTTTAATTTGAACGCCTTGTCCATTTAATATAAAATTATGACTAACATATAATGGATGAAAGGATAATGACAAAAAGGATTTACATGGCGAAAGTGAATGGAGAAATGGCAAGGGGAAGGCCTAGGCGAATCTTTCCTAATCGAATTGAAAGTCTATTGAAAAAGGGCCAGGTCAAGAGTACCCGAAACCGATGGGCATGCATGAAGAGATTGGATGAAGTGAAAGTATGTAAGGATTGTAGCAAGTGGAAGGAAGTGATCTCTGCCTACCCCTGTGGGAGAAGGGCGTGACATATGTATGTACTAACATATAATTATTCAGAATTATAATGGTCGGGAAATAAAGGAGTGTTGGTAAATTGTTACAAGTTAAAAAATAAAACTAAATAAATATTTTTCATTTTTATTTGGACACTGTATGTATACCCCCAACAGAGTATGCCTTTACGAAGAAGTGTTGGTTGGTGTTCTTAGTAGCAGTGTATGTGATGCATTTGTAGCAAACATCAGGCAGACTTGTGTTCATGGTGATTGACTGATTTAGTTTTTGAATTCTCACTTATTAGATTCATATCATTGCTAAAATATGATATTTTATAATATTGAATGCTCAAGGTGATGTGACCACTCATAAAGTTGATTTTTGAACAAATATATCGTTTTATTTATTTATATATAAAAGAAAACATAATAAAGGTTTAATATTTACATTAAAATATTTTGTTTTTAATTCAGACAGGTAGATAGGTACTTTAATACTAAAATCTGAGTCTCATTCATTTTCTGTTTTTAGACCAGGTAAAGGTAAAGTTGCTTCTAACGGAGTACAATTGGGCACATCTATTGTAGTGTTTTTCTTTCTTTTTAGGTTTCTTTGTTCTCCAGGTGTGTCAGGATAATCTCTAGACACATACAATTTGTTTGTAGGGTCTCTGTGTCGATTCATGTGTTGTCTCAAAAAATAGACAGTAACAAATTTTTGTGAACATATTTCACACATTAGTGTAGGACCCACATGTTTGAATTTAACATGCTCAGCCCGTGCAGAAGCATTCACAAACCTTTCACTACATAATTTGCAGGAATACGGTTTCTCACCAGTATGCCTTCTTGTATGATATAGTAGTGCCTCTTTGGAGACAAATTTATTGCCACATATATCACATTTGAAATTTTTTACACCGGTATGTGTTATCATATGCATTTTTAAATAACTTGGAGCAGTAAACTTCTTTCCACATTGATTGCAAACATGATGTTGGGCATTGCCATGTGAAAAACGATCATGTACTCTAAGCCCACCAGGTGAACTGTATGCTTTACCACATAGTTTACAACAGAAGTTCTTCTGAATTTCATTTCTAATCGGATGAGGATCTATTAAGTTTTCAGAACACAATTTAACATGTTTATGATAAAATTCTTTTGTAGTATAAATTTTGCCACATTTTGGACACTCTTGGTTCTTTTTGTACTGCTTGTGTCTATATTCATGGGCACGTAGCCGGTCCAGACCTGAACAGGTTATCCCACATTCCTTGCACACGTATAGCCCATGCACAGAATGAATGTGCTTTTCTAGCTGCTTCTGCGTATCCCTTCGGTAATCACAATGAGGGCATTTTTGTTTGTGCTGGCATTTTAAATGATCTGACAATTCAGTATTATCAAAGAATGTGCTATGACATATTTCACAAGTTAAATAACCATGTAAAGAAAAATTATGTGTACTCAATTGGTCAAAAGACCCCAATCTTTCATTGCACTTAAGACAATCTAGTGTTTTCTTTTTGGGTTTTGATTTACTGTTTTCCTTTTGAATTAGAATGAGGTTTGACTGTTGTTCTTCTACAACAATATACATGGATTGATTATTGTGTTTTAAATCAAAATTAGTCAATTTTTCCGACAGTTTGTCAAGAGCAGATATTAATTTTTTATTTGAATCGTGACATTCATCCATGAACTTTAGTGTTTGGAGTGCTTTATCTACGCAATCTTGGCAAACAGTATCAATTCCAGGAATTTCTTCGAACATCTGTAAAAGTAAATAAAATATTTTTTAAAGTTTGATTATGAGAAATTTCTATTTAAAGACTGATACTATAATGAACATCTATAATAAACGTATTTCGATGAGACACTCACACTACCGAAAATTTTCACTATAACTTTTTTTAAAGGTGTAAATTCTCCAATAGATGAATCCAATGTTACCAAGTCATGGAACTGGACAAATGGTTTAACATTATACTTCAAACACAACCTGCAATGGCTGAAACGTTTTTCATTTACTATACTGGACACAAGAAGTTGCAAGTTCCAATCCGTTTTTTCTTCAGACATGATTTTGATTTCGCAATAAAAGCTTTCGGTGAATGTTTAAAAAACGCAGAATAAAAATAATCAAATTAATGTCAAATTGCGCGGTTTTCAAGATTTTTCGTTCAAGAACGCAAAGTTCAACACTGAACAAATCCCAATCAAGCAAACATGCAATCCCAACCCCAACACGACAGCCAGTAGTCCGCCCCAAAGAGTATTTAATATGTGACAATGACAGACGTAACAAAAAATACGCTAAAATCACAGACTATCATTTCTACATTGCGAGGGTACCCGTTGGCTTACAACGTGAAGTGTAAAGGTTAGGAGAATTTCGGCAAGTTAATTAGTGTATTGGTTGGCCGAGCGGTCAGGCACCTGCCCGGATAGCAGCGGACGCGGGTTCGATTTCCGCATCAAGACCATAATTTTTCGAAATTCTTTTTCTAACCACCAAAATCTTTGTACTAAATTTAGAATCTCTACTTAAAGAATGACCACTACCCATACTAGTGTTGACCTGTCATTGCTATTTTTTAAAAGTGGATGTATATTGTTAATAATACTATAATCATTAGTGGATATAATCGAAAAAACACTGGCATTAATTAATTTTTATTTGGCAATCGGAAAAAATATAATAATGGTGAAATCATCAATGATAATTATGGCTGCGTTCTTATATTTTTCTTAATTGTGTTAACTGTCAATCTTTATTACAGATCTTCTCTTTTCGTAGATACCGGATTTCAATGAGTCATATCAATTTATAAATAAAAAAAAATGCAATTTTATATGCTATATTATATTACTGTCCTATACACGTTAATAGTTATTTTGACAGGTCAGAAATGGGCATTCTTAAGTTTTTTTCCAAAACGGCTATCAAGCTTGACTTACGTAAATTTAGATTTAAATTTTAAAGTCGAACCATCCTGATTCTACCCTTAAAAGTGCGAAAAGGTGTAGTAGTATAGGATAATAACTCTACTCAAGCGTGGCAATGAGGTGTTTTAGGCGATCATAGCATAAATATCGATTTAAATACCTATCGATTGTTATCCGAGTGACTATTTGCGACTATGTGACTAGTGACTATGTGATATTATGAGATGAGTGAATATTTGCCAAAAGTCTTTTTTTTTATCTCGGATAGTAAATTGACAGCTGCAAATGTCATTTTGTATTGTTTAAATCCACGTTCAACAATAAAACATGATATTTGCATATATACATAAATCACGCCTATATCCCCGAAGGGGTAGGCAGAGGTGAACTAGCACCCACGTTTCGCCAATTATGTTAGGTCTCGTGGCGAGCCCATTGCCATACACCGGGCACAAAAGTGGCAGTACATTGCTATTGCTAGGTGGTATTAGAGGAACGTTGCTGCCAATTCCTCATCATTGATTTATCCTCTATATTTGCACCTGTAATTTTACTATACGAGATAAAAAAAATACACTTTAAGGTCCATTTTTGTCATGTAAAACTGTTAAGAGTTAAAACATGACATTTGCAGCTGTAAATTTACCATCCGAGTTATAAAAAATAGACTTTAGTCTTTATTGGCTGCAATCCTCAGAGTAAATAGGAGTAAATAGTCCTATTAACTCCGAGCTGCAATCCGAGTACACTCGATTTACGAGCTAACTCATTCGAGTGTTCTCGGTAAACTCGTTTCGAGCCAACTCGGACCGTGAAAACCAGTAGGCCTATTCCCTAACTTTTTTAGACAGTTGAAAGTGATGATCACCGAACTATTTACTTATCCATTACTACTTTACTATAATGCTATTGTGACACTTGTCCTGTGATAACAGCAATGTATTAGTAAATAGTTCGGTGATCATCACTTTCAACTGTCAAAAAAAGTTAGGGAATAGGCCAGCTGGCCTAAATGTCCTCTATGATAGAAAGTAAACAACAAAATTGGCTGAAGTGTGTTTGTTAGTATTAATCACGGTTTCGTGTTGATTTATTATAGTATTACTACAAATGTTTGTAATCAACGACTCGTATCCATGTAATTAATTATAATAAAAAAAAAAAAAAAAAATATTTTATATATATAAAAGAAACGGTATTTTTTAAAGAAGTTGGATTTTTTAAATGATGTCAATTAACACCTACGTTTTGCAAATTATGTTAGGTCCCATATAATTTAAAGTTGTATAGATATCATCCACCATCATCTGCGACGACGCTTTTTATTTTTTTAATTTGGTGTATTTTTAACTCACGTACAAAATTATGTATCGCGTACAGATACAGACAGCGCAGCGCTGTAGCAACCTCAACGTCCGCCATTGCCGTAAACTCGGAACAATAACTAAAGCATTAGTTATTGTTCTGAGACCGTAAACACTAAAGACAAAGAGAAGATATGGCATTAGGGCTAGTGCCGTGTGGTGACGGCAGAGTAAAATACAATTGTCACCACCCCAAATCTCTCCCGTGGGTGTCGTACAAGGCGACTACGGATAAATCAATGATAATGAATGGGCAGCAGCGTTCCTCTTTTATCACCTAGCAATAGCAATGCTCTGCGACTTTTGTGCCCGATAAATGGCAATTGGCTTGCCACCTATTATTACATGGGACCTAACATAATTGGCGAAACGTGAGTGCCAGTTCACCTCTGCCAACCCCTTCGGGGATATAGGCGTGATTTATGTATGTATGTTTGGTCTAGACTCTTTGCCTTTCCTAAAATAAAAGGAGATTTAAAAAAAATGAGGGGAGAATGTTTGGCGCGTTTCGTGGTGTCAGTCACATTTATTTCGTTAATTCTAAAATTGCTTCCGAGTGGATTTTGTGCAGTGAAAGTGGTGTTATTTTGATGCACAAGCATCCGTGTTGATGTGCAATTATGCAGAATCATTAAAATCTTGTGACGTGTTTGATGTTGTGGTGATGACCACTGTAAAAAGTGGTTTTGTCTTCCTCATCAGTAGGCTTATTCGCTAACTTTTTTTGATAGCTGAAAGTGATGATCACCGAACTATTTACTTATCCATTACTACTTTACTATAATGCTATTGTGACACTTGTCCTGTGATAACAGCAATGTGTTCGTAAATAGTTCGGTGATCATCACTTTCAACTGTCAAAAAAAGTTAGGGAATAGGCCTACAGGCATCTGGCACTGTCATGAACTTTGTTACCATCAAATTCTTTTATGATGCGGTATGCGGATAAATAATACATATAATAATTAATTTTCACATTTTTTTTTATTACTTATGACAAGTACGCACATATTGACAAGACAGACACATTTCTTTTTTTTTACAAACATATACGACCTATGTACTTAACAAATTCGCGCCAAGCACTCCCTTGATGCGTTAAAATGTGTGACACCTATATTTTAACGTAAAATTCATTTCATTCATACATTTCACCCAATCATTATTTCATATGACTACAGATAAAATATACACTAAAGACGTGGCTGTATGGGCTAGACCCTTTGCTTTCCCTAAAATATAGGGAGAATTAAAAATAATGAGGATGTCAAACAAAACTTCAAAACTTAAACGTAGTGTATTAAATACTCTGTTCAAAACTACACAAAATAGCAAAGGGAATACAATACCACGGAGTTATGTTCTGTGATTTTTTGGCAGTGAATGTGAAATTGTCTCATGTTTCACTGAAAAACCTGAATTTAATTCTAGTAATTAAGAACTTATGCCTGTAAATTACAGTGTAATCAATTTCAATAGTCGGCAACTTTACTATCTACCACAACTATTCTTAATATGGAGCTCATCAAAAACAAAATAACTGATTTAATCACCGACAAAATCAGCATTTGTGATTTTTGTTTGAAAAATATTGAAGACAAATATTTTTCTTTCGACGACGAAATCGTCTTTGATTGTAACACTACCTATAAAATTGTTGATGTAATTGTCTCTGTCTTAGGAGCCAAGGTACGATAGTTAAGTAGAAAAAGTATTTTATTTTGTCACAAATAAATCTCTAATATTTTTTACTTTTCCAGCATCGAGGTAATTGTGTATCAGGTATTGCGTGTTATAAATGCATGGGCATGTTTCTCAATAGTTACAAATTCATTACACAATGTATAGAAAACATCACACTACTGAATGATGTGATACAAAACTTAGACCATTCAGTGCTTAGTGCAGATAAAACAAATTCATGCAAATCATTATTTATTCTTCTTAATCCACAAGCTAATAGAAAGCAGTTACATTATGATGTTAATAGTTTCAAAAACGTAACAGAAGCTTTGGAAAGATTAGAAAAGTTCACCACTACACAGACAGGCACAGAAATTGAAATGAATTCAGACAATTTCTCTGGGGATTCAGACTCAAATATGCAATGTGAAAACCTCAACAAAAAGAATGATAATACAAATATGAAACATTGCAAGACAGTAAAAATACCATTGGAAGATATAATTCACAATGCTAATGATATGACCATTATTAAATGTAAAATTTGCCTGAATATCTATCCACACTTGTATAGATTAAAGCAGCATTTTTTAAGGGTTCATGCACCAAAAGATTTCACTTGCTCTCAATGCTCTAGAAGTTATGGATCCGCTGCTCTACTCACACAACACAAATATGATAGTCACAGCTCACTGATATGTTCAGATTGTGGTAAAAGCTACTCAAGTCGGTCTACATTTAAAACACATGTAGAAAGTCACAAACTAAAATTGATCTGCCAGAGTTGTGGGAAACAGTTTAAGAACCAAAGAAATTTTAATAATCATTTGAAATTAAACATATGTGACTTGAGCACTAGGAAAATAAGAATCAACAAAAAATTTGTTTGTGACTATTGCGATAAAAGATATAGTAGTAAAAATACATTAAGAGCTCATATCACTTTTGAACATGGCAGTGGAACTGTTCATGCATGTTCCTGGTGTAAAAAAAGGTTCAATGCAGTCAGTAGGTTGACAGCTCACATTGTAACACACACACAAGAAAAGAAGTTTAGTTGTGAAATCTGCAATGGCCGATTTGTATCCAAAGAGTCGTTGCGGTACCATACTCGTATACATACTGGAGAGACTCCATATCAATGTGAGTTCTGTGAACAAAAGTTTTTGTCAAGTTCACGAAGAGCTGAACATGTGAGGCGCCACCACAGTGAGCCAAGTATTGACTGTGATATATGTCACAGTAAGTTTCGGTCACAATCTTATTTGACAAGGCATAAAAATCTGCACTTTAACCCAAATAGCAGATTGCATTATACAAAATTAAATTCAGAAGATAAAGAATTATGAGTAAGTGGAGGATCAGAAGTGTTTATAATCAATTAATAGAATTAATATTACCAATAATCTGTTTTTATTATTTCCTTTTGAAGGTGCAACCAAACAATTTTAAAGCTGCAAATCTCAATTCAAACCCAAGAATTTCTTATTTGCTAACATTTTTCCAATAAACTTCTTAAAAACATCAGTAGCGTCTGAAAATGCTTGTCCAAATCCTACAGGAAATTCTTCTGCCAATGCTATTAATAATACAATTAAATTTTAAGTTGATAATTATTTGGAGTGGACATAAATACGATAACAACTTAATTGCATTGCATACCTATGTGATAAATCCTATTTTCGCATTCCGATTTATTAATCATAAACTGAAAAAAATTACAGAAAGAAGGTAATACAGTAAAGGTAGGTACACTAGTAAAACGTTTATTGTTACTTACTACTCCCCTGAATACAGAAACGCTAATTAAAGTTTGATTGAGACCTGCTTAACATTTTATTATTGTCAAAATTGACGTTTTTCCATACAAATTCTGACAGGTACTGTCCAGGTCTTGATATGCAGTCCCCAAAATTTGAGTAGTTTCTGTATTCGGGGGACTATCAATTAATTATTGACACCAGCGAGAAGCTGAGTTTATTTATGAATATGTTTGCGTTGTGGTAAGGTCTGTTAGTATGTATACCTACCATAAAAAGAATAAATAATATAATCAAACGAAGATTGTTAAATGTTGACATCCTAAAGATGAAATGAAATTAGGATTGCGTCTAGCGTATTACATAGTCACTTTGAACAAACTACTAGTATTGTATTCGCTTGTATTATTGTCCTCAGATTCTTTTTGAACAAACTGTGATCACAAATTAAACCACGAATATAAACATTAAAAAAAAATTAAATTTCGCACAAAATACTTATGTTTCTTTTTTTTTGGTTAATTTCTCCCTATATTTTAGGAAAGGCAAAGGGTCTAGCCCATACAGCCATGTCTTGAGTGTATATTTTATCTGTAGTTTCATGAAATAATGAGTGGATGAAATTATGAATGAAATGAATATTACGTTAAAATTTGGGTGTCACACATTTTAACGCATCTAGGGAGTGCTTGGCGTGAATTGAATGGTAACAGAGTTCATGATGGTGCTTGATGAAGTGAGCAAAACTACTTTTTACGTGGTTTTCACCACAACATCAAACACCATCACAAGACTTATTTTCAATGATTCTGCATAATTGCACATCAACACGGATGCTTGTGCATCAAAATAACACCACTTTCACTGCACAAAATCCACTCTGAAACAATTTTTGAATTAGTGAAAATAAATCTGACTGACACCACGAAACGCGCCAAACACTTCCTTATGTTTCTTCCCCCATGAGAATAGGCTATGGAAAGGTACCCATACATCCAAGCCTGTAATAGTACTATTTTGTTCTTTCTTCAGGTAGTTGACTATTATATTTTCATTTCATATTGTAATAGTTATATTTTGATTTAAAAGTGTAAATTACCAGTATAATTCTTAATAGTGACGGAGTAGACAAAACTTGATGTTATATTGTTTCGCTGTGTGGCGACGACAAAGAAGAAAATACTATGGTCAGTTGGGTATCGTCCTATAAAGGAGATTTTGTATGTTTGTTGCTCAGAGTAAATAGGGTTTGTTGCTGTCTTGCGCTTGATAACAAACATTTTAAGCGAAAATTTACTGCAGGCCTACCACCATTCAATTAGAAAGAGCTCTTACTATAGATTTGCTCTTAGGAATTTTATATGTAGTTTATTATTGGGACATTGTATACATTACCTGGAAACATAAAGTATGAAATTTTTTTATTTTATATTTAGAGCATATTTTCCTGTGGTCATTTACACACAGATAGCAAAGGAAAATAATAGCAAATCCTAAGGCAAGGTAGCTCGTCGCCTAGTTCCCTTTGTTTTCCGTCGTGGGAAACGAAACAAACCCACTAAACAAACTTTTAATTGGTCAAGTCAAGACAAGAGGAAGGAAAACGTCATCTCTTTCGAATCTGTCCGTCAGCTATCAAAAATTCAAAATGGCCGAAAATTGAAGTAGTGCGACAGACGTCTCGTTGATTTTTGTTTTTTTTTTGTATCTGACGTTGTAAATTATCATTTTTATAAACTAGCCGCGGTGTGTGGTTTGTGTAGTGACCAGTATTAGTGCATGTTGGTTGTGCTTTTACCAAGTGTTCAATTTGTAACCTTATCTAAACTCAAGTGTTTGTGTTTTGTGCCTTGTTTTCACCAATAACTCCCCCAGTCAACTGTTTTGGATTTATGTTGTCTTGAACACGGTAAGTGTTACAACGGCGTTGTTTTTATTAGTAGCACCCTTTAAGCCACAGGAACTTCACTGTTCAAAACTTATTAGTAACGTCTTTACACATGACAAACTTTTTAAGATTTTCGTAAGTTTTATTATGTTAGTTTTTTTGTAGCGCGAGCGAGATAGTTCGCAAACGTTATGCTATAGTTGTCACTGTGGCCATAGTGGAAAGTATGCCGCCTATTATTGTTTTGGAATGGTGTGGTGACCTATTATGAAACTAAAGTAAGTGCTATCGACATCACAGATAGGTACGTTGACAGACTTCGAAGTTAGAAAGGAATAGGACGTATTGACTATTATCTTTTAAAACAATACAAACATTTAACTTTTTATATCTTAGAACTTGTGGTGTGGTTTCTAGTTCCTAATAATTTTTATCAGAGAAGAACATTTACTGAGTTTTAATATTACAAAGAACTGTTATTGTGTGTATCTAGTAAGATTTATTCATGTAAATTCAAAACGATAAGTACCAATCCAATCATATTTTTAAGTTTCTAAACTGGTGCCCTTGAGACCAATGCTAAGAATTATTAAACAGTAAAATGTGAATCATTGGTGCTTATCTCACCAAGGATGATGTTGAAACATTTATTACACATAACATTTTTATATTATATTGGTCTTGTTTTCCTATCTCTTGACACTATGTAATCCTTCCTTCATGCGGCCACATTACATTCAGATTCATAGAAAACAAACATAATAAGTTATGGTAATTACAGTTTTTAATACCAAATACAAGTGGACCCCTGGTAATCTGGTCCCTGGCTAATCCGGCACCACTTGTAATCCAACATGACTATTATACATGTACAAAATTTTTGATTATTTTAGTATGATGTAAATTATTTCGTACACAATTATTTTGAAATCTTAGGTTTCTATAAGTTAAATGATGGTATTTTTATATAAACGTAAGCTTTCTATTTTGTTGTGTAATTTACTAAATTTGACTTTCACAATGAAGTATGATTTGTACTTCAGAGTGTATTTAATCTTATGTTTGGATCTGTAATTTGTTGGATTCAGTACTCTATAATCAAACAAATTCGATAATCTGACACTGCCCCGCAAAATGTTTGTCGGAGGACTGGGGGTCCACTATACTTAAATTGAGAATATGTATAAGCTAGATAAGTAAATAATCTTTAAATTTAAATTACTTAAAAGATTCATGGCAACTTCACTATCAAAAAAGTCATTTAAATCTAGACCATAGACCCTAGGCAAGAATAGCGACTAGTTAGTGTTAATTGTTGTCTCTGAGTTAGTCTACTAAACAAAGTATTCTACAAAGTAGTCATTAATTATTATTTTATTGGAAATTATTTGAATAATCCTACCAATTAGCTATAAAGATATGTTAGTATGACACCAATATCTTAATTTTATAAATTATATCATATTAAAAATAAACTGTGCACCTCCATTGAAATTCGAAATAATTAATGTTGTGTAGCATGTGTAGTAGGCTACATATTATCTAAGGAAGTGAAACTGGAGTTATTACAAATACATGCCATTATGTAATACAAATACATGCCTCTTTTGTAAACACAAATGTGCTATAACCAGTGATGTTATTAATATATTGTCTGCTTGGAGAATCAGAATGTGACTACACAAATGACTTCTCTTTTTACTGATTACAGTATTAGGCAATCCACAAAAATATTCTTATTGTCTGATACATTACACATGTATGTGTAGTTTATGGGAATGCAATGGATACATATCACATACTGTAAAAAAAAATGGTAAGCACCATGTGGACACAATCCCACTTATTATAAAACATGGACTAAAGTTAAGCATGGTTTAAAATTGATGCTAACTCTAGTCTTTCATTCAGCAAACAAAAGTGACAGCATCATAATTAAACTAACTAACCTTAGTCCTGGTTTTATAATAAGGGGGATTGAGTTTTAAAGCATTAATTACTGCACATTCAGTGGCTATCTAAAACACAGGAGAACCATCCCTAATAAGAAATCCCTTGATAAATGGACATAGTTGAGCAAAAAGACACCAATTTGTTTTAAGCAAATCTCTCTTTTTCTCTCTCAACTTTTCTTGAGTGTGTTCAAATTGTAATAAACAAGAGAGATTTAATAATCCCGGTTTCGTTAAGTATACTATATTAACATCCAACCCAATTGAACATTTTGAAAATGAAAATAAAGTCAGAAAAATTTCAAAAAATTATTGTCCCTAATGCGGAAATCGAATCCGTGCCCTTCGCAGTGCGGGCAGATGCACATAGTTAGCTTGCCGAAATTTCTCTAACCATTCAATTTCACGCTGTAAGCCAACGGCACATTTTTTAAGTTTTGAAGTATCAAATTAAAAGTCTATTAGAAAATCATACGGGTACGAATTGAGTAACCTCCTCCGTTTTTTCGTCGGTTAAAAAGGTCCTAATCAAGAGTACCCGTCACCGACGGGCATGCAAATGAGATTGGATGAAGCGAAATAAGTATGTAAGCATCGTAAGCAAGTGGAAACAAGTGATCTCCGTCCACCCCTGTGGGAGAAAGGCGTGACGTATGTATGTCTGTTGAATTTCGGGTCTTCTTTTTGATCTTGTGCAGATTTCCTCTTTCCTCTCGGCTGTGTGTATTACGAGTAATACTGTCAGCGCAACGAATCTCAATACGTAATATTCGTACCTACTGTAGCTTTTGAGCGAGTAACCACCTATCTAGATCTAGTCGCCGTCGCGGCTCATTTGACTAAGCGGCGATAAGTGGGTCACTGCCTGCGCCTGCTACAGTACTAGAACTAAATTCTTAAATGTTTCCATGCGCTATTGTTGACATAACTCTTTGGTACGTGAACTATTTGCTTTTTGCATTCGATTTGGGTTTCAGTAAGTAAGCTTTTTACTTACTTAACAATTTTCGCCATATAAATTAGGTCCCATGTGGCGAGCCTATTGCCATCTTCTTCTTCCTTCCCCTTTACCGCTCTAGGCGGGGTCGGCACAACATGTCTTCTTCTTTCACTCCTTTCGATCCTTCACCAATTTCTCATCCACTCCTCTCGCTATCATGTCCTCCTTTACACAGTCCATCTATCTCTTCTTTGGTCTTCCTCTCCTTTTACGTCCTTCCACGTTCATGCCTAACATTCTTCTGCCAACATAGCTTTCATCTCTTCGCATAAAATGACCAAACCCTCCCAGTCTATTACTCCGCAGCCTCTCTGTCACTGGCGCTACTTTCAAACTTCCCCTGATATACTCATTTCTTATCTTATCTCTCCGTGTCATATCACACATCCATCTTAACATAGGCATCTCTGTTACATGCACTCTTCTTTCATCAGTCTTCTTCATAGCCCAACACTCTGATCCATACATGACAACAAGTCTAATGACCGCCTTATAGATTTTCCCCTCAAGCTTAAGGGGCATCCGTGGGTCACATATCGTTGATAAGACCTGTCGCCACTTCATCCATCCTACATTCGCTCTATTCCTTATATCCCGGTAAAAATCACCGTCGCTTTGGAAGAGCGAACCAAGGTACCGGAAATCCAAGCAAACTGGTAGGATTACACCATCTAAGGCAATTGGAGAGAAACTGGAGGGGCCGCCAAAGTCACAGAACATGTGTTCTGTTTTGGTCCGTCTGATCTTAAGCCCGACGCTCTCCAATCTCTCCTGCCATTTTCCCAGCCTGCTTTGTACTCGGATGCAGCCTATTGCCATCTGTCGGGCACAAAAAATCGCAGTATATCGCTAGGTGGTATGAGAGGAATGCTGCTGCCCAACAGTCACCGCTATCTTTAACCTTAGTCGCCCTGTACGACACCCGTGGGAGAGATGGCGGTGGTGACATTTGTATTCTGCTCTGCCGTCACCAGACGGCGTAATAATAAAGCACATTGAAAAAAAATACAACAATAAAATAATACGGGTCATTCGGCAACATATCCCTTTAAAGAAACGCCTGATGGTTCTCCCACCACCTGTCGCTGGCCGTGCTTATATTCCGACAACTTCGTGCGCGACCCTCCTGCGGTATCAGAGACGGTGGAGGGACGGGGCACTCCAGATGCCTCCCCGAATCACCCACCATTCTGAGCGCCCCGTCCCCCCACCGTCTCTGATACCGTAGGAGGGTCGCGCACGATGTTGTCGGAATATAGGTTCCGGAGATACATTATTAACCAGAGACCACGTAGGTATAGTGTCAACGGCTAATATTTACGCAAGGTAACGTAGCCAACCAGAAATGATCACCTACACACGCTATTAGCTGTAATTAATACCTTAATTGTCATCTTCCGCAAGGATGAATCGCCCACTCAAAATTTATTTTACAAAATTGTGCGTTATAGAAAATGGATGTTTTGCCTTGTAAACAAAAGTGCCGTGTGGTGACGGCGGAGCAGAATACAAATTGCCACCACCCCTATCTCTTCCGTGGGTGTCGTACAAGGCGACCAAGGGTAAAGACAGCGATGAGTAATGGGCAGAAGCATTCCTCTCATAACACCTAGCAATATACTGCGATTTATGTGGCCGATATATGGCAATAGGCTCGCCACCTATTACATGGGCCCTATCTTATTTGGCGAAACGTAGGTCTACCCCTTCGAGGATATAGGGGAGATTTATGTATGTATTGTCGTGGGTAGGTAGGTATATGGATGATGGCAGTTATGCGGGGTCGGCACAACATATTTTCTTCTTCCACTCCTTTCACCAATTTCTCGTCCACTCCTCTCGCTATCATATCCTCTTTTACACAATCCGTCCATCGTTTCTTAAGTCTTCATCTCCTTCTACGTCCTTCCACGTTCATACCTAACATTCTTCTGCCAAAATAGCTTTCATCTGTTCGCATAACATTACCAAACCATCCTACTACCGCACTCAGAGACGTCAAATAACGTTAATGAGTACTTAACGTCAAAAAATGACAATTCAAAACTAGTCGCTATTCTGCCGGGTCTATGGTCTAGATTTGAATGAAATTTTTTGAAATTAAATACTCATTAAAGTTATTTGACGTCTCTGAGTGCGGCAGCTAGTCTATTACTCCGCAGTCTCTCATCATCTCCGCAGTCTCATATTATTTAATGTTTTGACTTTTGAGTTTGAGAACACGAATATTACCGAACATACATAAATCAGGCAGAGGTGAACTAGCACCCACTTTTCGACAATTATGTTAGGTCCCAGGTGGCGAGCCCATTGCCATTTATCGCTGATGCCCATTTCTCATCACTGATTTGTCCTTAGTCGCCTTGTACGACACCCGCGGGAGAGATTTGGGGTGCTGACAATTGTATTCCAATCTGCCGTCACCACACGGCAATATTACCAAAGATACCAATAAAAGTGGTCGCCCACCGAACAAATGCACACTGATTGACTGATGGCCTGTCGCCGAGACGCATTAATGTACATCATTGGCATGAATAGACCTTGAACACCGAATAGCGCTGACATCACCAATTTGCGTTTTGTCAATTTTGGCCCTTGTCCAAACCGTGTTCGAGTATAGTTCCAGCGGCGCATTGCATTGTTCCAGTGCATCACGCACTTGCTATAAAGGTGCGCTCACAGCAGGGGCCTTACCACCATCTCTAAACGCTACTCAATTCCCATTGTTAGAGACAACGCTATAAGCCGAGTAGAGCGGTGTCCCGTTTTGTCCCCCGCGTTTGGATCGCACTAATACTTCATGGTACGGCCACAGGCCTAGCTCGGGACGTGGACAAAATTTCTCTCCACCACTTGACAGTGTTTTGTCTCGGTATTTAGTGGGAGTTGGATCGAGAGGAAAATGTTTTCTTCTCCCCGAGGAGTTTATGTCCACCTTCCGTGCTACGGTAGGCAACTAATGTGGCTCAACTCCTGTCAATATTCGTAAACTATGACGTCACGACCACATGAAGCAATTTAGGGCAATGGCAAGATGTAGCAACCTGCTGCTGAGATACGGCCACACAATACCATGCAATATGGAGCAACTTTTAAAACCCCTGCCTGTTCCACTCGCAAAAATGAGACGTAGTTATACGTATGAATGAGATAGAAAGGAAATTGATCAAAGATTTCCAAACTAATTTGATATTCATTCAGCAGCTCCTGTTCGCGACATTAAGAAATGTGGATGGATATATGGAGCAACTAGAAACAATATTCCCGAAACAATTGCAGCAATTCATTGTGATTGCTCCAGATTGATGAGCTCGCTTGGGCAGTGGCATAGCGCGCTTGGCCTGCGATTGCGTAAACTAAGCAGTTTCGCCGGCCGGTCATTGGATGGGTGACAAAAAATTTACTATCCCGAGTTCCTCCGTGCTTCGGAAGGTTAAGCCGTTGGTCCCGGCTGCATCTGCAGTCGTTAATATCCACCATCCCGCACCGGGCCAGCGTGGTGGGTTATGGCCCAATCTCCCTATATTTTTCAATCCATAGGAAAGGCCCGTGCCCCAGCAGTGGGGGACATTAAAAGGGCTGGTGATGATGTATGATGATGATGCTCCAGATTGATCCAATAAAAAATACCCGTGTATTGAGCACCTTAAACAAAGCAAAAGAAGTCAGACAATGGCCTATCTATAACCCACGCGACCGATGAGGTCGTAAACGTATCAGATCTAGTCTACAACAGTAATGGCTATTAAGGAAATTGTTCAATCTATTACGTTTTTGCGACACTCGATGAATGTGAATTTTGCATTGTTATAGTGGAGTGACGCCACTCCACCAGCACTTGCAGCTATATCTTAATAAACAAGTTTTAAGCAAATTTGGACTATCGGTGATTACAGAGAAAAATGATTGATTTTTATTTGAACATTATAAATGTTAGACAAAATTTATAAAAGAAAAAAGTCAAAAGAATTTCTAAAAATACCAGCTTTGGATGGATCTTAGAAACTAATTTGTACATTTCTAGGAAGCAGTTGGATCACAACGTGAAGTTGAAGGGTTATCGAAATTTCGGCAAGTTGGACGTCCAGCCCGGATTGCAGACGACGCGAGTTCGATTCCGGCGTCAGGACAAATAGTTTTTTCTAAATTCTTCGATCTTTATTTTCTTTGTAAGAAGAGGTTAGAAAAATTATCTTCTTGTTGCTGCATAGGTGAGGTACCTATTACCTATCCCGCATCAGGACAATGTCTTCTGTTATTCATAATATTTTTTCTAACATTTATAAATATTAATGTTCAAATAATAATAACTATCAGTTTGATAAAACAGAAAGATAAAATATCGTCGTACGTGTCTTTAAAGAACACTTCACAAACAACCATTGGTTCGGGAACAAAATTTATCGTGCTCTTCACACAAAAATTTGCCTGTAACAGGTTTCGAGACCGGGATCTCCCGGCATTATGATTTTTTAAGGATAGTGGTTATTATATTGGATGTTAAGTGTTCAGGATCCAACTCCAATGGTTTTGCACCTTGACAATGAAATCACTCTTAAATTTGTTTTAATGCTAGACGGGTAGCTCTTGACCTTCATATCACCTGATGGTAAGTGACGATAAGGGCCGAAGATGGAATCGAGCTTCACCTGGAACTTGTCGGAACACAATAATGCTGTTTTCATTATTTTTAGTGAGACAGATTTTGATAAGATGGTGATTGGTGGTAGCTAGACTAGCTAGCCAGGCGGACTTGAAAAACGTTTTACCACCAACCAACCAAACAGAGTACAAATTTGTTCTCCCTGGGGATCGAACCCGGGACCTCAGGATATAATTCAGGTTGGCAAACAAAATATAAATAATAGATAGGTAACTGTTATAGAAAGGACGATTTAACATGAGCCAAAAATGACAGTCGTTTGGCTTCAAACTTTTATGCTTAAATAGGCACGCACGTCATATCAAAATTAGTCATGGACTGCCATGAAATGAACTGACCGCAAAATAGTGGTAGTAGGCAACTATTCTGCAAGTAAATGAGTTAATTTAAATACAGAACAGTTATATATTGTGTTCAACTCCACAATTAGTTGGAAGAAGACATTCATTTCTGCGTAAACAATAAAGTAATCTAAGCACGGAAGGCGAGTTGATTACAATGGAACAGAATTAATACATTCATATAGAACAGTTAGCGGAGTGGTCCTACTGCCCTTCACGCGTTCACGCACGCTAAACACAATCAAGTGCATACTAAACACGATAACGATGTTGTAAAATGACTCTTATTGCATGACATATACATAGGAATCATAAGGTCTGTAGGTTTATCTGATGTAAACCAAGCAAGCGACTTATCCTCCAAGGGGTGGAAGGGGCAGAGGTGTGTTAACACCAACGTTTCGCTAATCATGTTCCATATGTTCGAAACCATTGGGCTATATATCATAATTCAGAAATGATTTTTGTGCTACAATAGGTAGATATTTTTATGGAATAAATTTTTGTATGTGCAGTGCAGTTATCAGAAAGATTTGATAATATTCTATTTATTATATCTCACTATTTTACTGCTTAATGATATATTATCATTTCCTACGAACTGCGAAATAATCCCCCGTTTTTTATTAGATTATGCTATATATGAGGGATCATTTGTATGTTAATGGGTTTATGACCAGAAAGTGCGTCATGTGTTTTTCTTTACACAAAGAGCAATGACAAATAAATCTAATCAACTCTTTTAAATATGTAAATTATTATTTTCATTATAGGGTTTCATTTAAGTGACTGTGAAAAGGGTAATACCTTGTTAATTTCTGTCGCCCTTGTATTCTTCTTCTCCCTGCCATGTTCCCAGGCTATCTGGGGTCGGCGCAGTATGCTTCCTCTCTATTCATTTCAGTAAGACGTCATCAAGCCGTCCACTCCCTTTTAATTCATATCATCCATCGATGTTAGAAAAGAGACGGAACGGACCATGTCGAGAGACTGATGAACGGAGAGTGATTGGAATGACAACATTCCAATCCTTCTACTGCTCAAGGTTTTTTGCTTAGGTTTTACAGACGGCCGCCTGTCTGGTACCAACTCTCTTTGGATATGCTGTTGTTGGTGGTTTGCCCTCCACCATTCGGGTGCCCGAAGGTTTATTGGTCTACACCGAGCAGTCACCCTTAGTCGACTTTTCGACACCCATGGGATGAGTCGGGGCTGGCCCATTCTACGTAATTTGTTCGCTCCCATGCCGAAGACAAAACAAATAATTTAATAATTGTATTGAATTGTTTGTATTAAAAATTGTAAATAGCCCCCTCAACACCAATAACGCGCGCTATAATTGTTAGTTGAACGCTCTCCACAAAGTAGCTGAACGAGTAGTCCATTGTAATAAGCGAGCCTTGATTGTTTGTAAGAGTATGTGATGAATGAAATCGGACACTTGCCGCTGTGTAAGGGCTTTGAACACATTGTTATGCCATTGTCGGGTTGTACTGCGCTGAGGACGGGATCTGTAACCTTTATTCTGTGGGCGCTAGCTGCGATTTTGCAACGGCTCAGGAGATTACTGGCTGTACCAAGTAGTCGGTAAACGACCTGTTTATCGAAGCTTTATGTGGCCGGAATAAAGGGGCATTGACGAAACGAACGGCGCGCGTAGGGACGTGTAGGGCTCGGCGTACCCGACATAACGAAAGACTTGATAATTGCTTGCTTAGGTATTCGAAGAAAGATGTGGTTAGAAAACCCCGCACTTCCCGCACCTAGACTATAATTTTTCGAACTTTTTTTAACGAAAATTGTCTTTGTAATATTTTTCGAACATATATTTAAGTAATGTTCAATAAAATTAAAATAATAATTGCTAACAATTATTAAAATGCTTATAAAATGCTAACTATCATTCAAGCCCAACATCTAGACCAAACTAAGCTGCTTTTTAAGCGCTTGTGATTTGGAAACTGGTTTACGAAACTCAATGTGTGCACGTTGTGTTTATCAAGTGGGCGTGCATGGTCTTATCCGTAATTCTATGTGACATAGCGTATATATGAGAAAAGTACTCAAAGGAGTCTTGGGACCGATTTTTAATGAAAATTGCTTCATTGCATTTGAAATAAAACAACTTTTACGGATAAGACTACGCGATATCCGTAAAAATATGTAGGTGTTTGGCATATTTATTAACCCGACTTTTCGATCACTTTACAGCAGTCGTGGTCACAATTCTTATGTTCTTCACAAAATCATTTACCAATATTCGAACCCAGGAGATCTTGGTCGGTAGTCCTATTATGGTACCTAGTTATAGATGGTGCAAGTAACGAAGCATTTAACTTTTAAACGGCGATAAACTAAACCAAATACCTACTATATGCGGGAATATCCATTATCCACAAATCTAGGGTCGCCGTGTGGTAACGGCAGAGTAGAATACAATTGTCGCCACCCCAAATCTCTCCCGTGGACAGCAGCGTTTCTCTTATACCATCTAGCAATAGTACTGTGACTTTTGTGCCCGATAAATGGCTCGCCACCTACATGGGACATTACATGGGACCTGACATAATTGGCGGAACGTGGGTGCTAGTTCACCTCTGCCTACCCCTTCGGGGATATAGGCGTGATTTATGTATGTACAAATCTAGGATCCAATTTCACAATCCAATGATGCTTGTGGTCATTCTTTGGCTGCATATTTGTGGCTGTTGATGTCCATATATAAATTATTGTTAAAATGTTATGTTATTATAAGAGGCCCCTAATAGGGTCTTACTTAATAGAGACTGGGGCGAAATGTATGTGTCAATACCGCTTTCGACGGGAGCCTCTCTTTTATCTACAGTTAAAAGTAAGCTTACTAACGTTTAGATGCCTGGCATTTTTTGTTAAATTGCGATAAATAACAGTTGACAGAAGTTGCTAGGCAACTAAGCTGTAGTACATCTATCTTCATAGAATATTCTATTATGTTGATAGAATATTGGGACCCGCCGTTAGTCTACCCCTTCAGGGATAGACAGGCGCTATTTATATAGGAGAGACATCGTCATTTGTACGAGCAACATGGTGCCTGTACCCGATTTACGACGTACATTTTTGGCAACATGCAGAAGCATGTTATACAGGGTATTCCGCGGCTGTGCCACATGGAGGCCAAGTATTTTGAATTGTAGATTGACAATTTTACATTTATAAAGGAGACTTAATTTTGATTTTAAAATCAATTTCAACTGCATTCAAATGTTTTTTTTTTAAATCGCCTGTCTGAACCGGGAATCGAACCCGCCAAATGTTAAAAAACAAACACCCGTCATACATAGCATCTAAAATAAAACATTGAATGGTTTTTTGGAAAATTGTCTACCTACAATAATAAGGATACTTACTTACACTTTCGATTTTTTTCAAGTCCGCCTGGCTAGCTAGCTAGCTACCTATCACCACTTTATCAAAATCTGACTCCATAATTATAATGTTAGCAGCCCCTTTGTGATATGAATGGAAGAGGAAACATACTGCGCCGACCCCAGATAGACTGGGAACAGGGCAGGGAGAAAAAGATGATAACTAGCCCTTTTGTGGTTGAGTGTTCCAGGTGAAGCTTTATCGTCACTTACCATCAGGTGAGATGAAGGGCAAAAGCTTTCCTGTGTAGCATAAAAACCACAACATGTTTCCTTCTTCCACTCTATCCTTTACCAGTGAAATAGCCGTGCTGTCTAACATAAAAAAAACTTTCCGTCTATGCAGCATAGTCGTGGTACACCCTGTACATATTATTCCGATTCCAACAATTATACCGGTTGCCTGCTAAGCTGGACAAACAAAAGTCCGCGCTACGTGCAACGTAATGTCCGATAAAACGGCAATAATCATCGCGTGTTTACGTCAACTGGCGGTATTCGTAAAATTTGATGTTCCCTCTAGCCTTTGTAGTTAGTTGCGCAGGCGCACCGATTAAAGTGCGCGACTAATCCCCCCTTGACGCTCCTGTGCGCGTTTACGGTTTTATCGCGTCGGTTTGTTGTTTGATCGATTGGGGGAAGGTGGCCTAACACGGACACTCGTGGATCTATTGTTATTATAGAAAATTACAAAGAAAATCTTGGTTAGACAAAGTCCGAATTAAATATAGTCTGGATATGGTATAGGTTTCGGAGGACGCGATGGTTAATGGGTAGCAAGCAGCGTCAATTTTATACCACCTTGCAATAAATTAACTGCGAATTGCGTCCCGATAGATGGTAATCGGCTCGCCATGGGACCTAACATGGTTGGCGACCTGCCCCTTCGGGGATAGATAGAAGTGATTGTATTTTGTATGTATATTTTCTCTCTCTTCTTTGGATATTTTCTCCCCAGCCACGTTGTCTGCTCCCTTAAGGAGGCAGAAAGGAACAAAAGTTCCCACCTCGCCTTGCGTGTTGGCAAATAGTTTTATAGCAAAAAATACCGCTGTGCCCGCTTTGGGCGACCTTCCCCTATTTGTTTGTGCTGGCTGTTTAGATAACGTGATTGACTTCGTAGGTAACTTACGTATTTGAGCCAGTAACGACGGTCGGAGAAATCGTGACTAAATGATTGCGAAACCCACTGTGCAGTAGAAAAGTGTACAAATTAAAATAATTCAAATATTATTCTGTGTTGATCAACGTATTGATCAACGGGCACAGCGATTACCAATTTTAATGGTCCTTCGTGGGCCATTCGCAAGATTCGGTGGTTTTATTTATGTAACGTTTACGATTGAGAATGGTAGAAAGGTTTCGCTGTTTTTTTATCTCATCTAGTCAACAAGCACATCAGGCTATGATGCTACCTACCACATAATCTCAAATAACTGCCGCACTCAGAGATGTCAATTAACTTTAATGAGTACTTAATGTCAAAAAGAATCATTTAAATCTAGACCATAGACCCGGCAAGAATAGCGACTTGTTTTGTTTGACATTTATTAAGTACTCATTAACGTTTATTGATCTCTCTGAGTGCGGCAGTAACCGTTTGCGTGACGTTCTCGTCACTCAGCACGAGATTAACCATGGCTCATAAAAGTCCATACATGACACAGTTTGTTGCTTGACTCAAAATATGTATGGGAACATAGCACGAGGTCATACAGTACTATATTTCATACACATTTACGTATTATCATACATGGCACCACTTGTGTGGCGTACGTGTGCATTACCGTGAGGCCAGTCAGGTCTCACACAGTTCCATACATACAACGTAAGATGCGCGTATCGTTCTGGCAGGGTCTTTAGAGTGATTAGGACAGTCATTGACGAGATCCGTGTTAATAACAACTTTCAAACTGACGCATTGTGGCCACAGATCTGTCGACATGGCTCTAGCCGTGCGATGATATGTCGAAATATTTATTGTAATACATACATATTAAGCCACCAACCCGCACTGGGCCAGCGTAGTGGGTTATGGCCCAATCTCCCTCTAATCTTCCTTCCATAGGGAAGGTCCGTGCAGTGGGGACATTAAAGGGCTGGTGATGATGATGATGATGATGATACATATTAAGTACTTAGTTGGTTTTTGACTGCGTTTTATAGCAAATCGTATCTCATCCATCCGATACAGCTGTTGATAATGTCTTCCATCTTTTGAATTTAACTTTATTTTACTTACAAAGATTTTGATGGTTAGAAAAAGAATTTCGAAAAATTATGATCTTGAGGCGGGAATCGAACCCGCGTCCGCTGCTATCCGGGTGCTGATATTAGTGTCTTGGGTGGCCGAGCGGTCAGGCACCTGCCCGGATAGCAGCGGACGCGGGTTCGATTCCCGCCTCAAGATCATAATTTTTCGAAATTCTTTTTCTAACCATCAAAATCTTTGTACTAATTTTTCTAACATTTATATAATGTTAAAATTAAAATCGAATAGTTTATTTTACTTTTCATACACTTGCCCCAACACACCGTAAGGAGTGTCAGTTAGATGGCAATACGCTTGCTAGGCAAAATTATAATAGCCGATTAGTCCATACTTATTATTCATTTGCAATTCAAACGTTATGATGATCAAATTATTTACTGTTAAGTATGTCCGCTTGAGTGAAATGATTAATGTATTACTAATTTGTTTTTATTATGTATACAACTATACATAAATAATTTTATTTTGTTAAAAATAAAAGTGATATAATTGACTTTATAGGAAAACAACTCATTTAATACTTTTGATCTTTAAATGGAGTATGTCAACAATAATTATTATGGCTCTTTGTGACATATTTGTCATTATGGAATATGAATATAATATGAGTTATATGATTAGTTTACTACATATAAAGAGGAGCTCGCTAGCGCAGTGGCTTAGCGCGCGCGGCCTGTGTTTGCTTAAACTAAGCAATGTTCGCTAAGGCCCGGTCATTGGATGGGTGACAAAAAATGTATTATCTCGAGTTCCTCCATGCTTCGGAAGCCACGTTAAGTCGTTGGTCCAGGTCTCATCTGCAGTCTGTAATACCCACCAACACACACAGGGCCAGCGTGGTGGGCTATGGACCAGTCTCCCTATATTCCATCCACAGGGAAGGCCTGTGCCGCAGCAGTGGGGACATTAAAGGGCGGGTTATTATGATAGTATATTAGCGCCGTGTGTAGATTGCAGAGCAGAATAAAATGTCACCACCCCAAACCTCTCCCGCAGGTGTCGTACAAGGCGAATAAGGGTTAAAACAGTGATGAGGAACCCATTCCTCATCACGCTGTTGCCCACAGCAGCGTTCCTCTTATAGTAATACCACCTGCAATTTACTGTGTTTTTCGCTTTTCACCTATTACATGGGACCTAACATATTGATGAAATGTACATACATACATACATAAATCACGCCTATATCCCCGAAAGGGTAGGCAGAGGTGAACTAGCACCCACGTTTCGCCAATTATGCCAGGTCCCATGTAATAGGTGGCGAGCCTATTGCCATTTATCGGGCACAAAAGTCGCAGTATATTGCTAGGTGGTAGGTATAAGAGGAACGCTGCTGCCCATTCCTTATCACTGTTTTATCCTTAGTCGCCTTGTACGACACCCACGGGAGAGATTTGGGGTGGTGACAATTGTATTCTACTCTGCCGTCACCTTGACGAAACGTGGGTGTTAATTTACCTCTAATAAATAATTATTTACTGTATTATGTTAGCATAGGTAGTTAGTCAGTTCTATGCAGTATAAAATATCTGTGTACAAGTTGCCCTTTCGTCCTTACTTGCAACTATCTCGAATCAAACAGTGTAGGCAGTATTAAGGCACCGCTGCGCTTGCGCAGAATGTCGCGGTACAACCGGTCGCGCGATGAGCTAAGCGGCCGCCCGGTGACGCAATGCGCGCGTTTGATAATTCACCAGCCGATATGTCGAGGCGCTCGCCGCTACCGTTTCAATATTGACGGCTAAGTTGCCTTCAAATTAAAAAGATTTGAATAAATATCCAAGGATTATGGTGCTGTTTACAATAGTTTGTTTATAATTCATCTTCTCCCAGCCCTGTTCCCAGTCTATCTGGGGTCGGCGCAGTATGTTTCCTCTTCCATTCATTTCGGTCAGACATCATCAAGCCATCTACTCTCTTTTGATTCATATCATCCATCCCACTGTAAAGGTGCTAGTGATGAATGAGTGTATAGAAAAGAGACGGAACGGACCATGTCGGGAGGTCGATGAACTGTGATTGGCGTGACAACATTCCAATCCTTATTGGTCAAGGTTTTGGCTTAGGTTTTACAAGCGGCCGCCTGCCTGACACCAACCCTCTTCGGGTATGCTATTGTTGGTGGTTTGCCCTCCACCGTTCGGGTGCCCCAAGGTGCTTATTGTTCTACACCGGACAATCTCCCTTAGTCGACTTCTACGACACCCTTGGATGAGTCGGAGTTGGCACGTTCTACGTTATTTTTCCCGCACCTAGGCCAGAATGGAAGACTTGGGAAAATGATTGCAATAAATATTTTCATTTAAATACACGATGACATGCAATCGAAATATATGAATCGTATTGATTAAAATCATCTCGCAGTCAAACGCCAGTGAAATCTCATCAACGATCAAAGTCGGCGACAAACATAGAAACGAGAGTTACGTATTCGTCATTCATAACGATTATTATGTTGAATAAAAAAAAACTGTACGAGTGACCCACAAAGGCTGGTAATTACAATATTCTGTGTTTAAATTTAATCGACACTAATTAAAATGCATAAGGCGCGTTGCGACACACTTACTTCCTCAGGATGGCGCTTATTACATTACGTGTGTTGGTCAAGACTTTTCCGGTGGCTTCGTTAGGTGGTTTATTCGGTTAAGCTCCTGTTTGCTTTTACACGAACGGTGATAACAGTATGATCACACAAGATTGGCTAAAGTTACCGAGAATTGCACTAAGAATGTTTATTTAGATGCGAACAACACATACCTAGTCATTTTTTTTATAATATTTTTTATCCGCCTCCGGGATCTAGTGGTTCGGCCACCGGAATTAAGACCCGAAGGTCCCGGGTTCGATCCCCAGGGTGGTACAAATTTGTACTCGGTTTGGTTGGTGGTAGGACTTCTTTCAAGTCCGCCTATGGCTATCTACAACCATGTTATCAAAATCTATCGCCATGATAATATTGTTAATAGCATTATTGTGTTCCGACAAGTGTAATAAGATGCCCTCTGTGGTTGAGGGTTCCAGGTGAAGCTCGATTCCATATTCAGCCCTTATCGTCAATTACCATCAGGTGAGTTGAAGGGTAAGAGCTTCTCTGCTTAGCATTAAAAAAATACTTTTATTTTCATAAAAATAGTATAACAGAACTGTAGTCTCTAATATAACTTAATTTTTTTGTAGATGCTCTAAAGGTCTCTCAGCCAACAACTTAGGTCCCCCACAAAAAAAATAATCATAATATGTTCGAACATGTTCTATGATTGTCATAATGTTGCTGACATTAGAATTAATTCCCCCCTGGTTGTAAGAAACGTGCGTCTAATTAACATCGCTACCGGACAGCTGACCGTGTAGGTCAAAGCAATTGACACCGCCCGCCGTTGCTCTCTGAAACGGGAACTGAAACCATACATTGTGTATCTACCTAAGACTGCGATTCTCGAAGTGGTCTAGACAAAATGGATTTCTGGGGCTACAGGTGTGTACACTGATACAAATCAAAAATTAACTAGAACATGTAAGGCCCTCGCCTTCTCTGTAATTTTATGTGGTTATAAATATCTTTTCCCTTGTAATGATGGCAGAGTCGACTACATCAATCCCTATCTCCCTACCAACCCAGCTCCCACGGGTGTCGTACGCCACCAGGAATAATGCGATTAACCTATTATATTTTAAGATCTACAGACTTGAAACTGCTGTTTTCTTCGGGAAATTCAAATTTAATTAATTTCAATGTAGTGGATCCTTCGAGCAAGGATAACATTAGCATCACATTTAATAGGCTGTAAATTCACGTATCGTATTTTTAGGTATGTTGTTTGGAATGAGTCTCAAGTAGATTCTGATCCTCCATAGGAATGTCTCAACGAGCTATTGACCCACAATTGTTCCGAAGATTGAGTAAAAGTGAATCAAGCAACGGTTCATAGTTGATCTGTTATTTGTTTTCCAAGAAGATCCATTTAGCGCAACGGGTGCACTCGTGTGAATATACTGTTCCATGAATGAATCTAAACGCGCGCTTATTGGTGTTATTCGAAATTGGTCTTTAATTTATTATGTTCAGGGCCTGAAGTGGAATGGTCTGATGGGACGTTTTGAAACCCAGCTATTTGTAGTGCCCTGTTGAGCAGATGTCACTATGCACGCTAGCTATCGTAAAATTTTTATTTGTTTTGATACATTAACTGTTGGCAATCGACTGCGTGGGTATGTATTCGAGTATTCGAACACTGACTGGCTGGCGATGTGTAATGGCTACGCATGTGTTAAATATCGATACAACTCGATTGTCCAGCGTATTCGTTTCGGATTTGGAGGTTGGGGCGGTTTTATAAACGTGCTAAAAATCGGACAAACTAAGGAAATCCCTGTATTCACGCCTATATTCGCGAAGGGGTAGACAGAGGTGAATTAACACACACGTTTCGCCAATTAATCTCTTGACAAGGTCCTTTCCATCACTCAATACTTTCTAGACATTCATTCATCATGATGGTGATGAATTTCTGAATACAATATGTTCTGCCGTGTGGTGACGGCAGAGTAGAATACAATTGTCACCACCCCAAATCTCTCCCGTGGGTGTTGTACAAGGCGACTAAGGATAAATCAGTGATGAGGAATGGGCAGCAGCGTTCCTCTTGTACCACCTAGCAAGAGCAATGTACTGCGACTTTTGTGCCCGATAAATGGCAATAGGCTCGCCACCTATTACATGGGACCTAACATAACTGGCGAAACGTGGGTGCTAGTTCACCTCTGCCTACCGCTTCGGGGATATAGGCGTGATTTATGTATGTATGTATGTATGTTTCGCCAATTAGGTTAGGTCCCATGTAATAGGTGGCGAGCCTATTGCCATAAATCGGGCACATAAATCGCAGAATATTGCTAGATACATATGAGAGCATTACTCATCACTGTCTTTACCCTTAGTCGCCTCACCCACGGGAGAGATAGGGGTGGTGACAATTGTATTCTGCTCTGCCTTCATCATACGGCAGAACATATTGTATTCAGAAATTCATCACCATCATGATGAATGAATGTCTAGAAAGTATTGAGTGATGGAAAGGACCTTGTCAAGAGATCGATGAACGAGAGCGAGTGATTGGGATGATAACATTCCAATCCGTACTGCTCAAAATTTTGGCTTAGGTTTTACAGCCGGCTGTCCCTGACACCAATCCTCTTTGAGTAATAAAATATGATAATCCTAATGATTTATAAATAAGGATATATCAGCAGATTAGACCAGAGATGTTACCTCGAATATATTACAGATATATCACGCAAGATAATTTTGTATCAATTTGTGTCACGCGAAATAGAATTTCAAGTTCACACGAAATATTATAAACGGTGAAACTCAACATTGGCAATGCCATAACAGCATTAGTCACATACATTAAGAATGTGTAGAAGCACACTGCCAAAATCATAACTCAGAATTATTACATAATATCTTAAACATGTGTTACATGTATATTAAAAGGCGATCACTCCGTAAGTACCTGATACGACTAGCATTTTAGGGTTATTCTTTATCTCTTAATAAACTTGGAGGTGTGACCAACATAGGTAAATCTTTTTATTATTACAAATAATTAAGATCTTCAAATCATTTTTCATCTTCATTATTATTTAACATACATACATACACACATAATTCACGCCAATATCCCCGAAGGGGTAGGCAGAGGTGAACTAGCACCCACGCTTCGCCAATTAGGCTATTATTATTTAAAGATTATTATATGTACTTAATGGCACGAAAATTATTATAAAGAAAAAGATGTAAAAAAAAATCGGAAAGTATACTAAACCTGTAACCTGCGGGCCTAGGACGGGGACGTGGACAAGTCTCTCTCCACCATTTGACAGTGTTTAGTGGGAGATAGAGCGAGGGGAAAAGATTTTCTTTCTCCCGAAGGAGATGTGTCCGTCCACGTCCCGTGCTACGGTGGCTGTACCACTTGGCCGACCACGACGTTTGCGGAGGACGCGGGTTTGATTCTCGGATCAGGACAATTTATTAATGGACTGGACAAATTAGCATTATTTTCTTTATTAATTTGTTACTTATTTGAACTTAGAATTTTATACGCCGTGTGGTGACGGCGTGTAGAATACAATTGTCACCACCCCAAATCTCTCCCGTGGGTGTCGTACAAGGCGACTAAGGATAAATCAGTAATGAGGAATGGGCAGCAGCGTTCCTCTTATACCACCTAGCAATGTACTGCGACTTTTGTGCCCGATAAATGGCAATAGGCTCGCCACCGATTACATGGGACCTAACATAATTGGCGAAACGTGGGTAGTTTACCTCTGCCTACCCCTTCGGGGATATAGGCGTGAATTATGTATGTATGTATGTATAATTTTATAACCCTAGGTGATAGGGGTAAAAAGGTTTACGGTAAATGTAAAATAACGTTTGCCGACTCAATCGCTACTTGGTAGTTTTATACAAAAAGACTACAAAACATGCGGTAAGTAGTGAATAGTACCAAATCACATACAGCATAGACTTTTGTAATCCGACCGATTGCCAGACAAAACATTTTCAAAGTCGACAAGTCAATGATTCACAATGTAAATAAAAATATGAAAGCACCGCGCAACCGGCGAGAGGTGCTGGTAAAAAAAAACATTTCACATAATGCTATTTTTATTGGCTTCCCGAAATAACTGTTAGCGGAATCTCTCTTTGAAGTATTTTGGGAGAAAGGTGTATTATCTAACCGGAAACGGGATACCAGTGATTACATTACGATTCATCCGTGCCATCATTGTAGGTAATTGTTTAAGAGGTAATCGTAGAGGCATGTTAAGAAGATGAGCTGGTGACGACAATGGTGAATAGTATCTGTCTGTTGAGGACATATGGAATTTCCAAAAGAAAACTCTTCAATTTTTTTATAAAATTTATATGCAGTCTTAACCTTATGGCCGCAGTACAAGAAGTGTTGAAAACTATGACAACCGGATACAAGACAAAACGCGCCTACAAGCTTCGCATGGCAATTACGCCGATATCACTATAAGCAATGAATACCAGCGTGAGGCGCGAACATAACTCCCCGCCGTTGAAGACCTCGTTCTTCAACTTTCTTCGGCAGTCGTCGTCGGCAAAAGTGGGCAGAGTCGCACAAATGGGCGTCGATAGGTCCCTTTGGTGGTGGTGACATCAGCAACACGGGAAACCTTGTCTGGTCCGGGGAATAATTTCGTGACTCGTCCAACGCGCCAGCAAAGTGGGGGAAGCGAGTCTTCACCGAGCAGCACCAGATCACCGATCTTCAACCGAGTTGTATCTTGCTTCCATTTGGTTCGAAGTTGAAGTTCCGAGACATATTCCCGCTGCCATCGTTGCCAGAAGTGCTGTCGGATTTGTTCCAGGCGGGCGTAGCGGGAGAGGCTGTGTTCCTTTTTTCCTTCCAGGGCAGGTGCAGGCAACGCATTTAGTGGTCTTCCTATCAGAAAGTGCCCTGGGGATAGGTATTGGAGGTCGTCGGGGGATGAGGAAAGAGGACACAAGGGCCGACTATTTAAAATACATTCCACCTGTGCAAAGAGGGTGCTTAATTCCTCGAAGGTAAGATGGGTGTTACCCATAACACGTTTTATATGGTATTTTGCCGATTTCACTCCCGATTCCCAAATGCCGCCGAAGTGAGGAGCGTATGATGGAGTAAAAATGAATTTGAAATTCTCCTGAGTGGCAAACTCAGAACAAGACTCAGCATTGTCTTTTAGGAATAAACTTAGCTCCTTAGCAGATGATGTAAAATTGCGTCCATTGTCGGAAAATAATTCCGCCGGCCTGCCACGACGTGAAATAAATCGTCGCAGTGTCATAATGAAAGCCTCTTTTGAAAGGTCACTCACGGCCTCTAGGTGTAAGCATTTGTACCTCAAACATACAAAAATACATAAGTAGCATTTTGTTAACTTAGCACCGCGACCCTTGCGATTCAGAATATAGAACGGTCCAGCATAGTCCATACCTACAGATTTAAAGGGAAAATCTGGACTAATTCTTTGTGTAGGTAGGTTTCCCATTTTAGGGTATAGTGTTTTACCTTGAGCGCGGCGACATAGCACACAGTTATTTACTGTGCGTCGAGCCAGGCGTCTACCATTGAGAGGCCACACTGATTCTCGGACTATAGCCAACAACAGCTGCGGGCCGGCATGCAAATTTTTTATATGTTTATATTCAAAAAACAATTTAGCTAAATAATGCCTTGAGTCAAGAAGTATAGGATGTCGTTTCTGATAAGAATATTCGGAAGCATCTATTCTTCCTCCTACTCTTATCAATTTATCGGCTTGATCTATATAGGGCGATAAGCTTAAAATTTTAGATTTAGAATTAAGTACTTTATTTGCATTCAAACAATTATATTCGATAAAAAATGTTTCTTGTTGGGCTATAAAACATATGAAGTTAAAAGCATTGGAAAGTTCATCGACCGTTAGAGCACCAGTAAGTTTATTATTTTTATTTTTTGTATTGTGAATAAAACGTTTTACATAGCATATTGTTCTTTTTAATCTCATTAATTTAGAAAACCTTTTAAAATCGATAATTGAATTAAATTTAACTGTGGATAATGTATTAATTGTAAGTTTTGTTTCAGGTAAATCGTCTAATGTTTTATGTTTTAAAGCAGGCCATTTAGATTCGTCATTTAGCAAGTATCGAGGACCGTACCACCACAATATGTTATTTACTAATTGACTAGGGTTGACACCTCTTGAAATTAAATCAGCAGGGTTTTCATTGGTGGGGACGTATCTCCAAGATAGTGGATCAGTGGTTTCTAAGATTTCGCCTACTCTGTTGGCGACAAATGTTTTTAATTTGGTAGGATTGTTAGCCAGCCACCCCAAAACTACTGTAGAATCACTCCAGTGCACTGTTTTGTGTGGAGTGTAGTGTATTGATTCTGTGACACTTTTATACAGACGAGCAGCTAGTAGGGCGGCGCACAGCTCGAGCCGAGGTATGGAAGTCGGCTTCAGGGGTGCGACTTTAGACTTAGAGCACAGCAGCTTCACCATGACGTCACCGTTGCCTTTAACTGAACGCATATATATACAAGCCCCGTAGCCTACCTGGGAAGCGTCACAGAATGTGTGAAGCTGAGTGGAGTTGGGGGTGTCACACAACACATGCCGAGGAATTTTTAGGGTAGAAAGAGAAGGTAAATCATTTGAAAAGTTAACCCATTGATTTTTAATAGTATCTGGGGTAGGTTGGTCCCAGTCAACCCTATGCTGCCACAGATTTTGTAACATTAATTTCGGTATCATAATGCAAGGGCTTAATAGACCTAAGGGGTCGAAAATTTTAAATGCATTAGACATAATGAACCGTTTAGTAATTACATTATTTAGAGGACTTATAGATATAGGAAAATGTAGTGTGTCTTCGTTAGGGTTCCAATTGAGTCCGAGTGTGTTGGACGATTCGCTGATGGTTAATATTTCTTGAGGTTCAGACGATTTGAAAATAGATTTTGCATTAGTTTTGTATTTGCGTAAGTTAAAACAACCCTTTTGGAGCTCCCTACTAATAGACCTTTGAATATAGCTTAATTCTTCTTCATTGTTTGAACTTGTTATCAAATCGTCTATATAAAAATCTCTCTGTATTATAGTTTTAATTACAGGATCGGCACATTCCTCCCCCAACTGCCAAAGACAGCGTGTGCTCAAATAACTGGCACTTGCAGTGCCGTAAGTGACCGTATTTAACTGCATTGTTTGGATAGGTAGTGACTCATCCTCTCTCCATAGGATCAGCTGCAAGTTTCTGTCACCGGGATGAACATCGATCTGACGGTACATCTTTTCAATGTCCCCGGTGAGCAGATACTTGTGCTGTCGCGCGCGTATCAATATGGAGAAGAGAGAGTCTTGTATATTTGGACCTACCCGCTGCAAGTCATTGACAGAATAACCAGAAGAGGAAGGTGCGGAACCGTCGAATACAACACGGATTTTAGTTGACTCACTGGAATCCTTGAAAACTGCATGATGACAAAGGAAATAGGATGTTTTTGGTAAGTGTTCTTTTGACTTTGAAAGATGACCTAATGATTCGTACTCTTTAATAAATTGAACATATTGTTTTTTTAAAATTTCGTTTTTCCTAAAACGCTTCTCCAAATTGAGAAATCGTTTTTTAGCTAGCATATACGTGTCACCTAAACAAAGAGGTGAGTCACGCAATGGTAGTCTAACACAAAATCTGCCTGTTTCTAATCTTATTGTATTTTTTATAAAATGAATTTCGCAAGCCTTTTCAGATTCGCTTAGAAGTGATTTTTGGGGAAGCTCTTCTAGCTCCCAAAAACGTTTGAGAAGATTGTCTACCTGGGATTCTTTGGACAAATCCTGCTCGGACAAAACTGTATGATTGGTATGTATAATGTTGTTTTTTAATAATTTATTTGAGATTGGATTTAGAGAATTGTTATTTTGTTTATTATAGTTTAGTGGATTGTAGTTTTTTGTTTTTATATTTAGGTTATTTTTTGACGAAGACTGTATTGTTTTATTGCCATTTGCCTTTAATAAAATTTGTGATGATTTATTGCGTTTTGTGTTTGATTTTGGCATGATTGCTGGGCCTCCGACTAACCAACCAAATTGGGAATTATGTAACTTAGGATAGCATTTACCTAGTGATTTTTGTTCGCAATCTATGATATCCCAAAATATGTCGGCTCCAATCAGGACATCTATTGGACCGGGCTGGTTAAAATGTGGATCGGCTAGGCATATATTTTGTGGTATGTTGAATTGGGATGAATCTATAGAAAACCTTGGCAATTTTCCGGTAAGCTCATCTAAAACAAAACAAGACAATGTAATTTGAAAATTGTTAATAGAATTTCGGGATCGCAATTGCACGACACATCTTTCGGTGACTGTATTGGCGTGACAATTACCGATTCCGATGACATTTAGTGATGTGGGGAATATATTTAGACATATTCTCGCCTTTAATGATTTAGATATAAATGATGACTGGCTGCCTGAATCCAGCAAGGCACGCGCTTGAACTACCTCTTTAGTCACCGGATTCATAACCTCAATTAAGGCAGTAGACAAGAGAATCTGACTAGAAATTTCTTTAGTGAAATTTACGATAGACTCAGGCTCATGAATTTCGATAGCATTTACTTTAGAATCGTTAGAATTGGTATGAAGTAGTGAATTATGGCGTTTTTTGCAATACCTACAAGGCCCCATACGACAATCGCTAAGAGCGTGGCCTTGTCTCAAACAATTAGAGCAAAGTTTATATTTTGAAACATCAGCTAATTTATCTTTAATAGTTTTTGATTTAAATGTAGGACAGTCATAAATTCTATGGTTTTGATTACAAATAATGCAGTGAAATACAAAGTTATTGTTTTGTAGAACTGTGTTTAATGACTTTGTATTTTGTCGACTACTACTGCTAGCGCCATCTACATTTCGGACCGAAAACTTGTTGTAACTGCTGTCTTTATTGCTGTGTATGGATTCTAAAACATGCGCACGATCAAGTAAAAATGACTTAAATTGTTCTAATGTAGGTATGTCGTTTAAATTATTACGCTGCTCCTCCCATTTTGTTAATGTATTGTTATCTAATTTGGATGTCAACATGAAAATAATTAATGTGTCCCAATGCTCAGTTGGTTGACCAAGGTTGGAAAGGGCACGTAAATTTTTGGTTATATGATCAACAAAGAAACGCAAAGAACCTTCTGATTCACGACTAATTGTTTGAATGTTAAATAAAGATTTTAGGTGATAATTTATTAATAATCTTTTATTATTGTACCGATCACAAATCAAATGCCATGCAGTAGTGTAGTTAGCAGATGAAACTTCAATGTTTGTGACTATGCGCTTTGCCTCGCCCTCGAGGTAAGACAATAAGTAGTGAAATTTTTGTATGTCAGAGATACGTGAGCTGTTATGAATTAAATTGGAAAGCGTATCGTGAAACTCAAGCCAACGGAAAAATGATCCGTCGAACTTAGCAATTTGAATTTGAGGCAACCTTACGCCGATTGCTTCGTGGTTGTGATCGAAAGAGCATTGAGCTTCCATAAATATAGAATCTCGTTTTCTCTTTTCCTGTTCTAAAGATTTTAATTCATTTTGTTTCTCGACTAAGCCCTTGGCTGTAGCTATACATATAATAATGTCCTGCTCAATACGCTCTCGCTCATCAATCTCACAATCCAAGTTATCAGAATTCAAAATCTCAATCTGAGTCTGCAACTCATCAAATTTAGTGGCTAGGCTCTCAAACCTGCTCAGCCTTAAAGATAACTCAGCAAATTCAACAGCTGTGAGTGTATTTTGCGTTGTGACCTTGTCAATATAGTTTTTAAATTTTGTAATTTGGCCTTTAATGGAACTTCTTTTGGTTAGAAAGTCCTTTAATTCAGATGAAGAAGAAGTACCCTCAGATAATCGTACCGTCTTCTTCTCGTATTTATTTTGGCCTTCAGACATTGTAAATTAATAAAATTTGTAAATATAATATGCGAAAAGTACGTTAACACAAAAATATACTGCAATTAAAACAGCTGATTACTAAACAAACAGACAACGCAAACTATCCACTTTAGTTAAAAATTATAAATAAATTGTTTGGCTCACTTTCCTCACACGGCGATACCTGGGACCAGGACTGCAATCGGGTGGAGGCAACCGTCACAGTAGTTCAGCAATCACGAATCAGCTGATGACAACTTGCAGCCCTGGAATTAGTCGGCAAATACCTCTAAATATCGCGTAATAAGTGGTGCGAGGTAGGGAAATCTCAGGGATCTATCGGTATATTATATAGTTTTTATAATATTTGACTATTATTAACGATAAGGCAAAAATAAAAAGAATTTAAAAAAAATGTTTATTTTGCTTGGAGGTAGATGACTTTTTTGCACTGCGAAACACAAGTAGAATTTATTTCAATAGAAATGAGATTAAAAGTATTTGGATTGAATTTAGGAGGGAATAAGGAATAAACCAGGCCACTTAACTGATGTATTCTGCTGCGAGGTGGTGCTTTAGATGCGTCACTGCCCGGCGATATCAGTAAGATGTCAGCTGGTGTTTGATAGTCCAAACTTCCGTCGATGGTATTTCGTTTGAAGAATGTGTATATTGTAGCTTCTAGATCACGTCGGGGTCACCAATTTATGTCTGTTGAGGACATATGGAATTTCCAAAAGAAAACTCTTCAATTTTTTTATAAAATTTATATGCAGTCTTAACCTTATGGCCGCAGTACAAGAAGTGTCGAAAAACTATGACAACCGGATACAAGACAAAACGCGCCTACAAGCTTCGCATGGCAATTACGCCGATATCACTATAAGCAATGAATACCAGCGTGAGGCGCGAACAGTATCAATAGGATACTAGATTCAGAACTGGAGTGCGATTATCTAACTCTGTGGCTAACAATAACAATTCTTGATGGATATTGAGTAATTAAATTGTTTCGTTTGCGATTATGTATTTACTATTTGATAGTTTCAGTTGGTAACAGAGTGCGATTGCAATTCAAACCACAAACATTTGATTGATTTTTCGATCGATATCGACAGCTTGTATTTGCAACAAGTCCCATTCATAGTCTTTGAAACAATATCTAGCCACAGCATCCTAAAGAGGGTTCGTGTCAGGCCGGCGGCCGGCTGTAAAACATAAGCCAAAAAAATAATGAGCAGTATTCGATTGGAATGTTCTCATCCCAATCACTCCGTTCATGCTTTCTTTACTACATGGTCCTGTCTATCACTTTTCTATACATGCATTCATCACTATCACCTTTCCGGTGTGAAGGATGATACGAATCAAACAGTCGATGTCTTGATCATGTCTGACCTATGGGAATGGAAGAGGAAAAATACTGCGCCGACCCCAGATAAACTGGGAACAGGGCAGAAGGAAGTAAAACATTCGTAAGCTATAGTCCGACAACACAACTCCTGCGGTATGAGAGACGGTAGCGGGGATGGGGTACTCCAGATGACAGCGAGGGCGGGTGATGCGGGGAGGAGGGAAAACTAGCTCCTCCCCGCATGACCCTCCCCCGCTACTATCCAGAGCGCCCCGTCCCCCCACCGTCTCATACCGCAGGAAGGTCGCGCACGAACTTGTCAGCTTTAGCTCGAGATTATAATGACCATAGTCGAAGACCGTTCTGGCACGCTATCAAGGAACCTTATTTCCAGCACTAGGCTGTTAAAAATGGCAGTGGATTTCTACGAAATTTGAAAACGACTCACCTATAGTTAAATTAAATCCAGGCCAAGATTTAATTATAGGACAGTATTTAACCCCGGAGCGAATTCTCGGCAAATAACGCGCATAGACTAGGTTGTGAGCGAAATCTAGTTTTCTATACATACATAAATCACGCCTATATCCCTAAAAAGGTAGGCAGAGATGAACAAGCACCCACGTTTCGCAAATTATACTAGGTCCCCATTTATTATGCGAGCTTATTGCCATTTATCGGTCTCAAAAGTCGCAGTACATTGCTAGGTGGTATAAGAGGAACGCTGCTGCCCGTTCCTCATCACTGATTTATCCTTAATCGCCTTGTACGACACCCACGGGAGAGATTTGGGGTGGTGACAATTGTATTCTACTCTGCCGTCACCACACGGCTTAGATATAGGTCTTGGTAATAGGCGCAGGCATTCCATAAGGAAGTGAAGTGAGGCTGTGATGTCAGGACACAAGTGACCTCTAATACTTCTCTTTGTTGTGGAATAATTCCAGAACTACCCGTTGTATATGGGTCAGATATAATAAAACTATACACTATCGGCTGCCGCCTTGGTCGAATGCTCAGATTGCTGGGTATTGGCCGAGAGGTCCCGGGTTCGAATCCTCGTAGGGGCAAACTTTGTGATGACCAAAAATGTTTGTTTCCGAGTCATGGTTGTGTATATTTATGTAGTATATTTTCAACATTTATATACATAATTATATTAAAAATATGTAGCACAAGTGCTTAGGCTACTTACTTTGGGCTATATGATAGGTGTGGGTGTAAAAAAATTAAAATTATTGACTTACAAATACACAAATAACGCATTTGTCCCTGGGTAAGTAAATCGCAGTATAAGAGATAGAGGTTGGTGACAATTGTATTTTTTTAATCGGATAATTTCATGTTTTATTTGCGTCGACTTCATGCTTCCATTGCGGGTTTTCATTTGTACTCCAAAACGGGAGCAGGAACAAAAAGAACATTGGTTTGCTCGCGCCGCGATTTGCTCAACTATGCGGCCAATAAAGTCACGCTTATGCAAATCGGGGACCGACCTCCTTTCGGTGCATTTCTCAAACCTAAGTGGGTGCTACGTGTGGCCGAGTTCCCGAGTTGTGTGTTTCTGATAGCAGCAGCTTAGTACAGTCAGCATCATAAGTAGATTAAAACTTTAATACCTTGTCACAATATCAATATAGGTTAAAACGGGAATTAACGCGATTATGTAGGTATTTACCTTTTTTAATGCCTGAAGTTACGTGGTCACAGACAGACTAATATTGATCATGCAATGCGAACGTTTAAAAGTGATTCTTGTCACCATAGTTGTTCGTACAAATTGGTGGCAATAATTACTGCGCGTTCGCTGTCTTTGGTATGACAGAGGGCTAAAGTGGTAATCGACTTTGACACATCCCGCCTTGCAGATAAGGGCAGTAACAATTGACTGTCGCGTTGTGTCTGATTATGTAAGTGAAACAATCGCGGCAATTATCTCTCACTCTTTAATAGTTAAATGGCCTGTAGTATTACACCGATAGCGTTATTTCGTTTTTTTAACTTTATGTAGTCCATCACATTCCTCTTTTTCCTAAAACTTATGTTTTAAAATAAAATGTAGTAAATTATGTAATGTATAATCAACATGTAAGTAGTTCTATTACAATTTTGTTTGATTTCAACAAAATTTTACATAAAAGTAGGTAACGTTTTATAGGTAGCAACCTACATGTAGATAAAATGATACTATATTTACCTAGCGTTTCTTTCATACCATCTAGCAAAATTACTGCGAATGACTTGCCTGTTAGATGACAATAGGCTCGCCATCATTTGGCGAAACGTGGGTGTAGGCCTACCTCTTCGGAGATAAATAGTCGTGATTTATATATGTAGGTTCAATGCACATTTTCCGTTGTTGGCACATTGGCCGTGTGGTGACGGCAGAGTAGAATACAATTGTCACCACCCCAAACCTCTCCCGTGGGTGTCGTAGAAGGCGACTAAGGATAAATCAGTGATGAGGAATGGGCAGCAGCATTCCTCTTATACCTACCAACTAGCAAAGTACTGCGACTTTTGTGCCCGATAAATGGCAATAGGCTCGCCACTTATAACATGGGACCTAGCCTAATTGGCGAAGCGTGGGTGCTAGTTCACCTCTGCCTACCCCTTCGGGGATATTAGCGTGAATTATGTATGTATGTATGTAATGCACATTTTCGTAATGAAAACCAAATTTTACATTTGTAACCTAGGTACCAACTTATATTATATAGATAAAATTTTTGTACATTTATATAATGTTAAAATTAAAATCGAATAGTTTATAAAGCAAACCCAAGCATAATCGAACGCACGGTATGTAAAAATATCTGCTTTGAATGTTTGAAATTATTTCCACATTGCGAGGGTACCCGTTGGGCGTTGGCTTACAACGTGAAGTGTAAAGGTTAGAAGAATTTCGGCAAGTTAATTAGTGTCTTGGTTGGCCGAGCTGTCAGGCACCTGCCCGGATAGCAGCGGACGCGGGTTGGATTCCCGCATCAAGAACATAATTTTTCGAAATTCTTTTACTAACCACCAAAATCTTTGTAGATAAAATGATTCTGGATTAACCATGTTTATTGATAGATCGCTTAGGTCAAGGCGTACATACAGACATACGAGCACTGTTAACTGTGTGAGTGTGTACAAGTCAAGTTCAATGATTCCTCAATCCAGTTGGTATCATCCGATAGTGAGTCATTGATAACGGTCCTTCGCTGCTGTGATGTGATATGGTTACTGGTTGGGTGTCGAGTTTTTTTTCGTTGAAGGCATGTCTTTTTATTATGCTAAAACGGCGAGCGTTGACTCAACAGGGGATTGTACATACATACATAAATCACGCCTATATCCCCGTAGGGGTATAGGCAGAGGTGAATTGCACCCACTTTTCCCCTAGTTAAGTTGGGTCCCATGTAATATGTGGCGAGCCTATTGCCATCTATCGGCACAAAAGTCGCAGTATATTGCTAGGTGGTATGAGAGGAATGCTGCTGCCCCTCATCACTGTTTTATTCTTAGTCGCCTAGTACGACACCCATGGGAAAGGTTTGGTGTGGTGACGATTGTATTCTATTCTAGTCAACCACATGTCTACAAATGTCCAACCCCCATTTCACCCCCTTAGGGGGAGAATATCTCAAAATTTTTTGACACGAGAACTTGTCGCCGTTTACCCATGCGCTAATTAGCCCAGAAGGCGTTTCGTTCCCCATTATACCCAACATCTGCCCCAGTGTATTTTTAGCGACTCACAAAAACCCAGGTGGCACCCGTTCCGGTCACAATTGACCCTATCGCAACAAACGTAAAGATCAAAGTCGCCGTGTGGTGACGGCAGAGCAGAACACATACAATTTTCACCACCCCTATCTCTCCCGCGGGTGTCGTACAGGCGACTAAGGGTTAAGACAGCAATGAGTAATGGGCAGCAGCGTTCCTCTTGTTGTGGTAGGTGGCCCTAGCAATATACTGTGATTTCCGTGCGCGATAAATGGCAACAGGCTCGCCACACATGGGTCCTAACCTAATTGGCCAAACGTGAGTGTTAGCCATCTGTACTTAAAATTATAAAGCTGAAGAGTTTGTTTGTCTGTTTGTTTGTATCATTGGTTGGTTGGTTAAACGCGCTAATCTCAGAAACTACTGCTTTCAAATTGATAAATTCTTTTTGTGTTGGATAGTACATTTATTGAGGAAGGATATAGGCTATTTAACAACCGACATTAACGCGAGCGAAGCCGCGGGTGACCACTAGTTCGGGGATATAGGTGATTTATGTATGTATCAAATACGTTTGCAAGCAAAGCGCGCCGTGTCTAATGCAACACTGACAAGATGTAATACCGCGACCCTACCGGGCACTCATTAAAACAATTATCTGCCTTCAAACAATGCAACCGATGTAATGGGCCTCGGAGACGGTCAATCAGCTTCGCGTCAAGCTCGTTCATTTTCTGTGTGTTTCATTCTGTTGCTAAGTAAAACGAATCTTTTTTATGTCAAACAAATCAAACAGACACAATAAATATATCTTTGACCTAGCAACAGACTGACCTCTATTATACAAGTACTCTGCACTTAATACGTCTACTAAAATGCCAAATGTTTCTTTTGCCGATTTGAAGCGACACATCGAACGGATACTAAATTTGACGTTTGTTGCTTGTATTTGACATTACAAATGCATCTCTAATATTAGTTCCATGGACGTTCACCTTCCCACACCAGTGCCATCAGCGCCAATAATCACATTGGCATCATTTTTTGGATGACAACCTTCAGTCCGGCGTACTTGTATAATAGAGGTCAGTGTAGCAACAGAATGAAAGACACGAGCTTGTTGCGAAGCTGATTTACCATCTCCGGGGCCCTTAAAGACCAGACGATACGTTGTTACGTAGCTCCTTTATATGGAGCGCGTTACGTCAAACACTGGCGGAACGTGCACGGTGGCCTTGCCCGAGCGAACGCGACGAAAACAGAAAAAAGATTGTGTTGTATGCGAATTCGCGCGTCAGTTGTCATTTCGACGGCGTGACTCATCGCGCGAGGACGTGTCTATTGTGGCACCGAGACGGGTGGGCGGGTTATCTGTTTAACGATTTGTTTTTGAGGCGTCTTGCGTTGCTTGATAATTGAATGGTGGAATAGTTGATAACGCGAAGTGGTACCTTCTGTACTGTACAGTTGGTTTGGTTAATTCAATTTATTATTGCTTGTCGTGCAGTGATTGCTGAGCAGAATACAATATTTTCACCACCCCAAATCTCCCGCGCGGTTGTCGTAAAAGTCGACTAACTGCCGCACTCGGAGACTTCAATTATCGTTAATGAGTACCTACTTAATGTCAAAAAATTACAAATTCTTAACTAGTCTCTATTCTTGCCGGGTCTTATTTGACATTAAATACCCATTAATGTTAATCGAAGTCTCGGAGTGCGGCAGTTAACTAAAACAGTGATGAGGAATGGGCAGCAGCGTTTCTCGTGCACCACCTAGGAATTTACTGCGATTTACGGGCCCGATATATGTCAATAGGCTAGCCATCAAGTTTATTACATGCGACCTGAACTGATTAGTGAAAAGTGGATGTGAATTCACCTCTGTCTACCAATTCGGGGATAAGTAGATGTTTATTTATGTTAGACAGGGAAGCTCTTGCCCTTCATCTCACCTGATGGTAAGTGACGATAAGGGCTTAAGATAGAATCACCTGGAACCCTCAACCTGGAACACAGAGGGACTGGCTATCTTATCACACATTGTCGGAACACAATAATGCTGTTAACATTATTATTATGGCGACAGATTTTGATAAGATGGTAGTAGCTAGCCAGGCGGACTTCAAAGAAGTCCTACCACCAACCAAACCGTTGTACCCCACTGGGGATCGAACCCGTGACCTCTGGACCTTCATCCCGGTGGGCGAACCCCTGGACCACGGAGGCGGTTAAAATGATGTGATTTTTATAAGAACGTGTTCTCTTCCCTAGTTTGAATGGTTACAATTGTTTTGGTGATGGAATTAGTTATTGAGGAAATTTCATTCGGTGTGTTTCCTTGTATGACGGTGCGGGTCTGGAATGATGGGCGCTCTCTTAGGGAGAGTGTGAGTCATCGCTTTAATTTTATCTTGATGAGTCCCTCCGAAGACCCGTCGCAGGTTCTCGATAGGGCTATCGACCGCGCCCTGATTATTGGTCATTTTTTTTCCCCTCTTTATTATTTTTAGGGACTTTTGTAAATAGAATTACATGCCAGTCCCATCGTGACTGTTTCTTAGTTTAAGATCTTATAGCTAAGCTTTCCTCTACAAATTTGTAAATCATCAAAGCTTTCTTAGAAGATGGTTCTGATAATAAGCTCTGAAATGTACCCACATCCTTATTGATCATTAAAAATAATCAATGTATTATTAAATAATATATTTTTGTTAATAGCAGGAATCTGTCGTCACTGTGTTTCTATTTGAAATGCTACCCTGTATCTGCTCTAACATCCACTTTACATCTTACTGACGAACTCAATTAACGTTAATGAGTACTTAATACATAGAAATCACAATTCAAAACTAGTAGCTATTCTTGCCGGGTCTATGGTCTAGTTTTTAATGAAAATTTTTGACATTAAGTAGGTACTCAATAAAGTTAATTGACGTCTCTGAGTGCGGCAATAAGAGTCAGAAGATTTAAGGTCATGCCTGCTGAGTGCTGACATCATCATCATGACCAGCCCTTTAATGTCCCTACTACTACTCCCCCCACAGGTCTTCCCTAGGTAGAATGGGCCATCCATAACCCACCACGCTGACCCAGTGCCGACAGATGCGAAATAAATAAAAAAGTACTCTCGATCATTTTAATTCTCACTCAGCTCCGTAAAGAAAGTCACCACAGCTCGCTTATCAAAACGTGAAAGTATTCGAAACATTATAGTATATTGTGACGCTCACCGCCAATCGGAATGCTCTTATCTGACCTGAATAATTCACGCATTGCTCGGTGCAAGTGGTGTAGTGTTGTGGCCAAAAATATTGAAATTATCAACGCGCTCAACAGGATGTTGTTGGAGTGTTGTAAAATACACATACACATACATAAATCACGCCTATATCAGAGATCTATGAATCACAACCCAAAGCCTATATCCCCGAAGGGGTTGGCAGAGGTGAATCAACACCCACGTTTCGCCAATTAGGACACTATGTGATAGGTGGCGAGCCTATTGCCATGTATCGGCCACGTAAATTGCAGCATATTGATAGCTGGTATTATAGTAACGCTGCTGCCCGTTACTCATCGCTGTCTTTACCCTTAGTCGCCTTGTACGCCACACCTGAGAGAGATATGGGGGTGGTGACAATTGTAGTCTGCTCTGTCGTCACCACACGCTAATTTGGCTATAATTAGGTAAATGTACTTCAAAAGTGTTGTATTTATTTATAAATACTCTTTTAGTAATCAAAACCTTATGTTGTGACAGCGATTTAAAACATTCGCTGTCTAAAACTTCACTTAAAAATAAAATTCTATTTAGTCAACACCACTTACTTTATTTATCGTCTATCTAACTACCATATTATAACAAAAAGATTATGCGATACATGTCTATATTGTTACGTATCCGTAAATGACGATTGAATACCATATCATTCCCAATGGATGGAAGAATATAGGGAGAATGGGCCATAACCCACCACGCTGGCCCAGTGTGGATTGGTGGGCAAATGGGAATTTTATATTTGTAATATAGCCATCTATAATCTAGCTCAAAGTATCACTTACGCGCATGTGTTATATGATACTAGATGACGGTCGAATGTACAAAATAATTATGTATGTAAATTGAAAGTATACTACATTTAAATTTATTTATTTATTTATTTATATATTTAACAATGTTTCAACAGCATTTATAACACTCAAATAACAATAGTTGATGATAAATAACCATGACTTGAGAACAAATGTACGTCTTTGTCACTAAACATTTGCCCCTACTGTCATTGATGCCACTGTCACAGAATGGTGATTGTATCAAACTATTATCGAAGTAAAATGTTTTTGAAGAAGATATTATGTCATCATCACCACCAGGTCCAGTGGGGATTGATGGGTATTAACGACTGCAGATGCAGTCGTGTGGTGACGGCAAAGAAGAATACAATTGTCACCACCCCAAATCTCTCCCGTGGGTGTCGTACAAGGCGACTAAGGATAAATCAGTGATGAGGAATGGGCAGCAGCGTTCCTCTTATACCACCTTGCAATGTACTGCGACTTTTGTGCTCAATAAATGGCAATAGGCTCGCCACCTATTACATGGGACCTTACATAATTGGCGAATCTTGGGTGCTAGTTCACCTCTGCCTACCCCTTTGGGGATATAGGCGTGATTTATGTATGTATGTATGTATGTAGATGCAGCCGGGACCTTAGGGAACATTGCTTAGTTTACGCAATCGCGCAAAGCCACTGCGCTGTCGAGCTCCTCATAAGAGATATTTGTGTATCTTCTAATGTATAAAAATATCGTGTCACAGTATTTGCTATCAAAGTCCTCCGAAACTACTTCACCGATTTTTATGATTTTTTTTGTGTATATTTGGTATGTCTGAGAATAAGTCGTAGGCTATTTTTGACCGACGAGGTTCTCAATTCGTCTGTTTTTTATTTTATTTTTATGTTTAATTATATTACCTAAGAACTTTCAACTGGGTGAACCGATTTCGATGATTCTTTTTTTATTTTCTATACCCACCCTTACGTGATAAGGGCAAAACAATATCTGCAGGGTCAGCTAGTAACTATACTATAATTTTCTCATAAATCAAGAGAGATGAATGTCCAATAATCGTTCACCAATCAAGCTTCACACACATCGCAGGCTCGCTAAGCAGCCGCATCTTTAAAAACAGTTCAAGTTTCAAAATTAATGTTTTGAACGCAAGGAATTCGCATCGCAGCCCTGCGCAGGAGTCGTGGGAACGTGCTGTTATAATGTTCTAGTTTTAGCGCGCTCTGACTCACGCCACTAAACGCATGCAGGGGAAGGACTATAGGGCGTGCATTCGATACAATAATTACATGCATCACATGCTAATGATGCTTTGATGGATAGTCTGCAGAGAAATGTGGCTTAGCGTGAATAAATGCAGCTCGGGCTGTCTGGACAAATGTTCAAAATAGCTTACATACAAATAACTAAGCAGGTCAATGGTAAAAACACCCTTATTTCAGAATAGAATGTGGAGAGGAGTGTGACCATCACCATAACATATGGACAATTGGACATAGGTCACGCCTATTTATGCCGTGCAGATACAATTGTCACCGCGCGTATACAAGGCACAGCGATGATTAATGGGCAGCAGCGTTCCTCTTGTATCACCTAGCAATATGCTACGATTTCCGTTAAATGGCAATAGGCTCGCCACCTATTACATGGGACCTAACCTAATAATTATTAATTCACCTAGGTACATGTATGGAACTGAGAAAACATTTCTTCACTTAAAGTGATAGATAGAAAATCTAATCGGATACTATTACGAATGGAATTTAATTGGACACGTATATTCCGGACGACCGTTGACCCGAATCGTAGGCTATCAGCGTCATAGGTCAATCGCGACGAAACACAACATTGGCTCTTAAACGTGAATATACTAAGATCGTATGCAGATCACGTGTCGGCTTACTTAATACATACATAAATCACCACAATTTTTTTAAAATCTAGACCATAGATAGACCATTCTGGCCTGGGAGCGAAAAAATAACGTAGAATTGGCCAGTCCCGACTCATTCCATGGGTGTCGTAAAAGTCGACAAAAGATGACGTCTGACCGATATGAATGGAAGAGGAAACATACTGCACCGACCCCATATATACTGTGAACTGGACAGGGAGAAGAAGAAGACCCGGCAGGTATTGCGACTAGTTTTGAATTGTCATTTTCGACATTAAGTGCTCATTAACGCTAACTGACTTCTCTGAGTGCGGCAGACAGTCAAGCCCTCTAATGGAAAGTGAAACAGTTACAGAACTGATTGAATCGCCAACCGTGAGCCCGCACACAATTGACATTCACGGCTCTGATTAATTAAAAGAGCTCGGAATAAAACAATGGCGCCCGCGACCAGACAGCCGGACGCCCGACGTCGGAAACAATAAATTAGGAGTAAAAATGTCGTTAGCGCAGCGTCGGACATTTGACGGCGCGGGGTGATTTGGCGTCACTTCAGTTCGCTTGGATTTTGAGTGACGCGTCGATTTTTCACATTTGTATTGTAAGAGTATCAGAGTGGTGCCGGCAGACCAATTCTGCTCACAATTTTGGACATTTAAAAAATGTCAACCCCCTATAATACAATAAAAATACAATTTCTTTATTATATTATCCTTTCCTGACTTCAATATTTTTTGATAGACAGACATCAACCCGAAGAGGGTTGGTGTCTGTCAAGTGGTGGTTAGGATACCACCTAGCAATTTACTGCGATTTCTTCTATATCTAAACAAAAATATTGGTGAAACCTGGGCGCTTATTCAACATAGCCCCAACTCATCCTAAGAGTGTCGTAAAAGATTAACCGGTAACCAATATTCACATTTGGGCACCCGAATGACCCAATCACTTTTTCCGTTCATCGGTGGTCCTTTTTTTCGTACATCACCAGCGTGTTCCCGATGTGATGGATGTTAATATAAGGGATCAGATGGCTAGATGACATCCGACCGATAAGAATGGTAGACAAAACATAATGCAAATCCTGCCAACTGGAAAAGGGCAAGAAGTGTAAATGATTTAACATGTCATTTAATTTTCGCCAGACCTTCACCGCTGATGGAAGAATGTAGTGATTTAGTGATGGATTATAAGCGGTATTTTGGTTTGTTGTACGACTTTTTCAAGGCTATAGCTACCACGATCTTATCAAAATTTGTCGGCATAATAATAATATTAACAGCATTATAATTGTGTTGCATTCCTAAGCCGCGTGGTGACGGCAGAGTAGAATACAATTGTCAACACCCCAAATCTCTCCCGTGGGTGTCGTACAAGGCGACTAAGGATAAATCAATGATGAGGAATGGGCAGCAGCGTTCCTCTTATGCCAGTCAGCAATGCACTGCGACTTTTGTGCCCGATAAATTGCAATAGATTCGCCCCCTATTACATGGGACGCGTGCGAAGCGTGGGTGCTAGTTCACCTCTGCCTACCCCTTCGGGGATATAGGCGTGATTTATGTATGTATGTATGTATAATTGTGTTCCGACAATTCGTGATAAGATAGCCAGATATCTGTGGTTGCGGGTTCCAGTTGAAGCTCGATTCCGTCTTCGGCCCTTATCGGCACTTACCATCAGGTGAGATGAAGGGCAAGAGCTTCCATGTCTAGCTAAAAAATCACAGAGTTGGGACAAGCAACGTTTTGGAAACCAAATCGCCAGTTAATTAAAGCCGTTACCCAACATCAATTAAAATCGTTTATTGCTGAGCGGAGAGAATGTTCCGCCAATTACGCAAAAAATGACTTTCCTTCTCTAGATCGGGTTAGTGTTTTCATTTAATCGGTTTCACTCGGACATTTTTGTTGTTGTTTGTTTTTTATTGCATCTTGTACTATTATTTTATTGATAGGCACATTTACAGACCACAGTTTAGAACATTATACATACATACATACATACATAAATCACGCCCATATCCCCGAAGGGGTAGGCAGAGGTGAATTCTCACCCGCGTTTCGCCAATTATGTTAAGTCCCATGTAATAGGTGGCGAGCCTATTGCCATTTATCGGGCACAAAAGTAGCAATACATTGTCAGGACGGTAGTATAAGAGGAACGCTGCTGCCCATTCCTCATCACTGATTTATCCTTAGTCGCCTTGTACGACACCCACGGGAGAGATTTGGGATGGTGACAATTGTATTCTACTTTGCCGTCACCACACGGCTATTATGGCATTAAATTAACAACATAACATTATGGCGTATTTAAATGCTCTCAATAAAAAAATAATGAGAAAAGAAAGTTATGTTATACATACTTAAGTCAGTCCTATATCCAACGAGGAGACAGAGGTGAAGCCGGTGTGTGGTGACGGCAGAGAAGAATACATATTCATATTCATTTATTCAATATTATAATTTGCACAATATGGTACAGCACAAAGTAGGTAAGATCTTAAAAATAAGTTGTTCAAATTTACCTTTTCAAGGCATTGTGATTTTTTCCAATAAAATCTCAAAATTATATAAAGTAATAATAATAAAAAAAAACAATGTCATAATCCTATGTCAAACATTTAAAATTAAATTAATGAACATGCAATAAATAAATTCTATTTTACAATTATTGTGTCACATCCATAATAAATTATTTTAAAATGTCAATCTTGGAAATAAAAATTACAAATTAATAAAGTCAAGAAGTCTGATATGACATTAAAGTCAGTATCAATAATTATATTTAGAAAATTACAATTTAGATTTATTATTATTACAGATGGGTCAACATAGTAAAGATAGGTTAACATGAGCATTTCTCTTATACCATCAAGCAATAGGTATGATACGATTTACGTGCATTGCAAATATAGGTTCGCCACTACATGAGACCTAACCTGATTGGCGAAACGTGGATGATTAATCGCCATATGATTTATGTGTATGTATGTATTTACAATTATTGGAAATCGATTAAGAATGTGTCATATCTATCACTATCGCGCAATGTAAGCTTGCGTTTGTATGTTGTCAACGATAACTCGCAGAGGTCAATAACAGGACTTGTATAACCGAGGCCAGGTATCATTGTTTGACACTAATTTAACATTCACTCGTGGTCACGCTAGGCTGAGACGTGTGAAAAATGACTAGGGGAACGTGGCCCACAACGGGCATGCCTGGTCAAGCAGCTGTCCATGTGTATAAAAATCTGTTTCCACACCGTTGCCGTGTTGTGACGGCAGAGCGGAATACAATTGTCACTACCCCCAATTTCTCCGTTGGACACAAGACCACTAATTGTTAAGACAGCGATGCGTAAAGGGCAGCAGCATATCCTCTAATACCACCTAGCAATATACCTATTGCTGATTTACATGCCCGTTAGTTGGCAAAATACTCTTCCACTGTTCTATGAGAATATATATATATATATATATATATATATATATATATATATTTATTTATGATGATTTTCACAATTAATGCGTTGGCAAAGACCTACCATCCCAACTACTTTTCAAATCGCGGAATCGCTGTGAATGTAATGTATATTTTCGTCATAAATATTTTCAACGGGAATTTCTGGTTTCACTTTTAGTCTTATTTCTGGCTGACGTGTGTGACGAAATAGTTTTTCAACTTTTCGCCAAACACCTTGTGTCCAGCTCTGAAGTATCAAATTGCAATGGCAGGTGTTACTCTGCACGTTGTTTTTCGAATACTCCATCAGTAATATTAATAGTGTAAGAGACAGTTCTTACGGCGATGACGTCATTGCACCTAGATTAACTAGATTTACGCTACGATTCGAGTCTTGCACACGTTGTACGAAGTTAGTAGTAAATACAGCTACGCCTGTGACAATATCCTTGACGAATATTAGATTTTCTAGTTTATTCTAAGATTTGGGGTACCCAGAGTTGCCGCGATTTATTTTCTGAGTTTGGAGTATATTACGCAAAGTTACTTTGATTCAGGCGAGGGTGACGGCAGAGCAAAATACAATTGTCACCACCCCATTCACTCCTGCTATTGTCGAACAAGGCGACTAAGGGTACTCCTTTAGTCGCCTTGTACGGCAGAGATGAGTAACGGGCTCCAAGGTTCTTATACTTCTTCTCCCTGCCCTTATACTACTCTAAGTAGGGTCGGCACAGTTCTTACACTTACTACCTAGTAATCAATATATTGTGATTTATGGGTCCTATAGGTGACAATAGTGTTGATATTTTTAATATACCTACGCACATACAACATTTGTATGTTAATCCACGTAAGATGCCGATTGTACTGTACCTTAATAATCTTTTTTGAAATTGTAAGAAACAATAAGTACTTGTTTATTTCACAATCGATTTTGCACTTTATAGTGTTTAACAATTATGATCGAATTCGATTGTACAGTTTCACGTGTTCCCAAAGAGTTTAACTTAGCGACGCAGACTTGGCTTTATTGCATTTGCGCAACTAATCAATATGGCATTCGCATTGCGGTCTTCGGCTGGGTATGGCGACGGGATGGTATTCCGTTGAAAATAGATAAATATTATAAATAAATATTTTTACACTCGCACCTATCATCTAGCCCAAAGTAAGTAGCCTAAGCACTTGTGTTATGGATACTAAATGACGGACATATTTTTAATATCATTATAATTATGTATACATGTATAAATGTTGAAAATATACTACATAAACATATATACACAACCATGACCGGGAACAAATCTTTGTGTTCATCACAAAATTTGCCCCTACCAGGATTTGAACCCCGGGTTCGAATCCAACACCCAGCGATCTGACCATTCGCCCAAGCCGGCCGTCAATTCAATGTCAAAAGCATTTAGGTAACACTACAAAAAATCACAGACAGGAACCTCTACTCGTCACCCCTTTTAATGTCCCCACTGCTGGGCACCGGCCTTCCCTGTGGATGGAAGAATATGGGGAGATTGGGCCATAACCCACCACGCTGGCCCAGTGCGGGTTGGTGGGTATTAACGACTGCAGATGCATCCTGGATCAACTGCTTAACCAACCCGCTTTGGCTATTTTATTTGAAACATACATATGTCGTGGCCAAATCGTAGAATTGATCACTTCATGATGTGGCCGACCATTTCATGAAATGGTTTCATTTCATGAAGTGGCCAGCTAAAACTCACCATATCGTTGAAACGTTTGATGATATGTCCATCCACGTTTGGCCATATCATTAATGTAGTTAATGTTTAGTATTTTTTCGTTGACCTCGTTTTTTGAGTGACTTAAAACGTAAAATTCAAAAAATTTTGTGTCGTATCGACATTTCACTTCACTTTTAACTTCCATTACAACATTACTAATAGTTTGTTTACTAGGATAATTGGCCGCCGCCATGATGCATCACAAAAACAAATTGAAATAAGCGCCCTTAACGGTGGTTAATGTAACTATTTTACGATATGATTAATAACGTTTGGTCATATCATGAAATAGCCATGCGTTTAGCTGTTCATATCGTTAAACGTTGTTTATTCATTGATCTGGCCAGACCATTATCATGATATGGTCAGTTTTAGCTGGCCACTTCATGAAATGGTCGACCACATCATGAAGTGATACGATTTGGCCACGACACATACATAAATCACGTCTATATACCCGAAGGGGTAGGCAGAGGTGAACTAGCACCCACGTTTCGCCAACTATGTCAAGTCCCATGTAATAGGTGGCGAGCCTATTGCCATAATTGGGCACAAAAGTCGCAATACATTGCTAGGTGGAATAAGAGGAACGCTGCTGCCCATTCCTAATCACTGATTTATCCTTAGTCGCCTTGCACGGCACCCACGGGAGAGATTTAGGGAGGTGACAATTGTATTCTACTCTGCCGTCACCACACGGCTATTTGAAATGTCTCGTCCGAATTTAAGATGTGTGTTTTGCTATAAATTAGTTTTATAGCTGCAATATGGGGGAGACACCGCGTAAAGCCCACGTACAGATCGTCACCTAACTCGTTGGCAAGTGCCGCTTCCTGGAGTGTCCATTGTTACACAACATTTATTTGCGTCGCGCGTCCGTGCTTTTCATATTTATGACATTTTAATGTACTATGTGAATTTGTGGTTTGGGTGCACCGAGCAATGGCTCTGAAGGTCATATTCAATCGTTGTCACTTGTACAGCTTGTGCGATATGATTTTGGCAGCTATATAATAATATGCAAACATACAATACTTATATTGGTTGGTGGTGATAGCTAGCCAGGCGGACTTGAAAGACGTCCTACCACCAACCAAACCGAGCACAAATTTGTACCCCCTGGGGATCAAACCACTGGATCTTAATTCCGGAGGGCGAACCCCTAGACCACGGAGGCGGTTAATCTGTATCTTCTCCTCCCTGCCCTGTTCCCAGTCTGATTTATCGCTTTGAACTATCGAAAATACAATGATTTTTGAAGTTTAACGCGATAAATGGCTATAGCATATCGGGTTTGAGTGGTCATGCTAGCCGGGCTGGGGTCGGCGCAGTATGTTTCCTCTTCCATTCATATCCGTCAGACGTCATCAAGCCATTATTAATCTTTATCTGTATACCCCCCGAATACAGAAACACTACTTAAAGTTTGAATCCTGCTTAACGTTTAAGTATTGTCAAAATTGACGTTTTTCCATGCAAATTCTGACTGGTATTGTCCATTTGAAATAAAACAACTTTCACGGATAAGACTCGCGTATAATTTGGTGTTTGGCATATTAATTATTTAACCCGACGTTTCGATCACTTTACAGTGGCCGTGGTCACGGGGGGACTAAAGATGACAGGTGTCCTCACAATCACCCACACCAAATTATACGCGAGTCTTATCCGTAAAAGTTGTTTTATTTCAAATGTGTAGTGCTCGTGCAAATATAAGAAAACATTATGGTATTGTCCACTTAACTTTATGAGCAATGTTCAAAATTTGAGTAGCGTTTCTGTATTCGGGGGTTAATGCCTTTATGTGTTCGAGTTCTGTTTGGTTCGTATGTGTATAACTAACGCGTTGTCTCTCGGTCGCAGGTGATGTTGGGCGGCGCGGTGTCGCCCGGCGGTGACGACTTACTGACCGTCACCGTCGCGCGGGACGAGCACGGCTATGGCATGAAGGTGTCAGGTGAGTGTCAACCGTAATATAGTGTGATTAAAGTTCCCGGTTAATGGCAATAGATTTGGCCTCATATTGTTAAGGACCCGTGTCTCGTGATGGGACCCGAAACAAGCAAAACGTGCGTGTTGAAACACCTCTGCCTACCACTTAGCGGAGAATTTGTATGGAAGGCCGCGGTCAGAAAATATTTACCAGTTTTGAAATTAGATTCTATAACACATTTTTTCCACTAAAGTCTACAGTGCCATGTCAAGTTACTTATTATGTTTTAATGTTATTATGCAAAATGATGTATCCATAATAACAAATGAGAGTAGGTTAAAATTGGGGCACCTGGATCAAAAAAGATCCAGGCACCCCAATTTTAATCTATTATTTATTCATGTTTTCATATATTCAATGTTCATCACTCGACTCTTTCGAGTAATGAAAAGTGAATAGTACGCACCATGCGAGGTCGTTGACAACTACTTAATCTATTTTATGTTGTATCTTACATATGTTGCAGCATACCGCCACCCCTCCGTTACGGTATTTTCTCTATGTGTTTATTCATGTTTTCAACTATTTTTTTTAAGTATCCATAAATAATGAACTTACTCGAAAGGAGTTTTCAGTTTTCACTCATGCCATCAGAAATCAAATTTAAATCAGTCTTTTAATCGGAGATCCAGGTACCCCAATTTTCACTATTCGTTTATTCATGTTTTCTGCTATTCAATTTGTTAATCTTTTTTAATTATATATTTAATTCGATTAAAAAAATAACACCTAGTATTTGACAATAATTATTAAGTTAAAATAGGTATTGAACAGGAATAAAACCAAACAAAATATTAAGTAAATAGAAATTTATTGGTAACATAATATTTTTTTTTACAAAACATATATATCTAGTTAATATTTTAACTAAAAACTGAAAGCAACATCTAAGACTAGTCTATTAATATTTACAATTATCATACAATTCTATTAATTTCATTGATATTAAATTTCAGTGATTCTTAAAAGTAAAAACATTGTTTTCTCTACACCACTTATCCAAACAAAATACATTTTTTAGGGCACATACGTTATTATGATGTATACAGCTCATAATATCCATCGAAGTTGAATATTTCTCATACAGTGTTAATAAACTAGGACAATTTTTATCTTCTAAGTTATGTACGTTATTGTTATTAAATATATCTTTTATCCATAAAACTTTTTCATTGCCCTTAGTTAGTATACATTTATTGTTAAAAAAATTGCCTGTAATGTTTTTAATATTAAAATAAGGTATACATCCTTCATTCCAATAAATTCCTCTATTTTTTTCAATCCAGGCTACTTGCAAGCGTTCTTTTTTTGTTAATTCATAAAATGGGTATGGTGGTTTTATTAACCACACAAAGATTCGACTATTCCAGAGTATTGCTATTTCTTTTGCTATAAAATGGTTTTGCTTGTCTTTAAATCCTTGTACATCCACTATCACATTCATGATAATTTTCTTACAATATTACTGAGCGGTTTGTATTCAAATAGACGGTCATTTATAATCAGACAATAAGCAGTTGTATTATCTGGTATATCTTCTGAACATTCGATTTCTATCCGAACATCAACGGATCCAGTTTTTAGTGAGTCGTTTTGTCTTGAGCAATCGATCACAAACAACGGAGCTTTTTCTTTGAACTGAACAAAGTCAAGCAACGGATCAACACCGTCGTTGTAATACGACTGACGAAAGTTAGCATACATTTCGTATAATATACTGTATTTATTTTGATCAAATTTCAGATTTAGTGAGTCATACGGAAAGTATTGTGAATTCAAAAATAATTTAAGGTTAGTTACTTTACAATGATCGAACTCTGCATAGCTTTTAGCTTTATCACATTTTCTGTTAGTTTGTAAGCAAAAAATCACATATCTTGGTTTTTCCAACTGAGACGCCGTTTTGATCGACCATGAATGTTTTGCGGTTTTTGGTAAGAACGGATATTCATACAAATCCCAATTCCTGAATGCTATCTGTACAGGACGATCCTTTTCTAAATATTTAAGTAATAACAATTTATTACGATCAGAAACTTTTATATGTGGAACACGCCACTGAACTTTTTGAATTTCTATTTCGATACTATCATTACCTTCCATTATCGCACAGTTTGAAATGGAATTACTTCTTTGTAATATAAGTTCATGTCTGCAATTTATGACTATTTTAGAATAGTCTTCTGCAAAACCTAATATTTTATTTAATGGTATAATGACACTAAAATATCCCACTTTCAGAGTTGTACCTTTCATATTCCATCCCCAAACTGCTGCAGCTTTGTTTTCACCTTCATTCATAGATATATAGGACTTTATAGTGCTAGTAATTCCTGCATTTTTAGTACGATCGATTTCAACACCATTTAATTCATAACGAATATCTTGAAACAAATATGACATTGGGTTGTTAATAAACTTAACATCTTTTTTAACCACTTTTCCTAAGGAGTCTTTCGAAGTCACGTTGGCATAGCCTTCTATGTAAATAGAACTACCTGAAGGTAGAACGTAAACGTCTTGTTGATGGATAGGTATTCTTATTTCATCATTGTCTTTAAAGCTGTTATTATATGGATTATAATTATGGATTTCATAGCTTTCGATTGAGTTATCTTGACACGGTATATCACTGATTTGCAACATTATGTAATTTAAACCCAAGTTCTTGTAAAAACCTTCTATTCGCTGTAGTAATATTTTTTGTTTTTTCTACTCGGACACGTCTGACGTGTTTCGATATTGGGAGTGTAATATTGCATACTCTTTTTGGAGTAGGATATTTATTGAATATTAACATGTTACAATGTCAGGCGATAAAATATAAATCAGGATATATTTAGTATCAATACGTAGAGCAATAAAAATAATTAGTTTAGTACACAATAATATCTTATAGCTCCTTTCGCAATCGCTGGATGAATGTACCTATGCTATTAAAGTTGTCATATTATATATGTATCCGAATCAAAGTAATGAAAGCAAATTAAGCGATTAACTGCTTTTTTTTTTTTTTTTTGTAAATTATGTCTTCTTTTCTCCCAAAATGACATTAGAAATTTTAAGCATAAATGACCGCAGTTAAATAAATGTTTTTTTTGTAAATTGTTGTAATTATAATGTATGTTACTTCCCATGTATTTTATCAATTCTTTTGGTGGTTTTAAGTTACCATAACTATCAAAATATTCGATATAATCTTCACATTTTGCATAGGCTACCCAATGAGTACCAGAGTTCTCGGAGGTATCAAGATTAATGACACCACATTCCATTGGGAAAGGTTTTTGCGGTAATTCATCTCTCATAAATACACCTCGAAAAAAAGGGATATTATACGAGTGCTTTATAATATCAATATTAGTTAAAGCTCTCCTGGGTAGCCTACAATTCAGTTTTTTTTCTTTGAAACAAAAATCCCTAATCCATCTTTATATGGCTTCAGATGTAAACCTTTACCAATACACACTGCTTCGATTTGCTTATTATGTCTTTCCAATTCAGACAATTGTTTTTTAGCAGTTTTATATTCATTTATCACTTTTGCGATTCCAGCAGCACCTCCAACTAAACTACCAGCAGCAGATAAGCCTGCAAATATTGGTATTAAAGGAAGAAATCCTCCAGTTTTGGGTATGGGTATAACTCTTGGTATATTTATAGGTATATTTGATGCTAGTTCTTGTGCTGTTGTGTATGCCAACTTTACTAAAGCGTTTTTACATTTCGGCTTTATGCTATTTATATGCTTTTTTGTGCGCAATACTATATTTTTAAAGGTTTTTTTCAAACTTATTTTGTCTTGATTGTTACTTTTCTTTTGTGTTTTTGTTTTTAAATTTAAATTTAGCAAAGTTGGTTCTCGTTTCCTCTTCATTTTAATGAAGCTTAAAACGATAATATTTAATGAACTCAAACTTTAAATGTGTCACTTGTACGAACGTGATGAATGGAATGAAAAAATATTAACATGCAACCACTTAAATTGAATTTGTTAGAGCGATGATGAAACTCAAATATCTATAATACATTCGCTTTACTTATCCAACTATTTTCGCTAGTTGGGAGCCCAAGCCATTTAACAAACACAAGGTTCCCCTTTCTTTTTAACACTTTTTCAATTAAATATATATCATGATATTTAGTTTTCTGAATTTCTTGTGAATAAAATGCTCCGAGTATTGGCCTTCTTTTTGAATCTTCTAATAAATAAGTTGTAGGCGTACTTTCTTGTATTTTAATAATTTTAAATATTTCCGTTGACCAATTAGGGGTATAACTTTTATCAAAATGAGCCTTATGCTTGCTTATTCTCACATAATCACCAACTCGAAATTTTTTACATTTTTTTATTTTTTTAGAGTGAATAATGTTCATATATCTTTGTACTACTTCTCTTTTATTGGCATGACAAATTGTTGCTGGAGGCTGACCAACAGTCCTATGCATAGTGTTGTTATATTCAGTCATCTTTTTCTTTAGTACTCCATTATTCCATTTATAATTTCCGATTAAGTTAAATTCTTTATACAATTTACCCTTTAGTGTTCTGATGAATCTTTCAACAATTGAAGCCTTTTTAGTTGAGTAAGTAGAATAGTGATTTATATTAAACCTATTCATAATATTTTTAAATTTGTTATTATAAAATTCTTTTCCATGGTCCGTCTGTAGATTTATTGGAACGCGTCCATTTTTTAAAATCATTTCAAAAGCTTTAGATACATGCTCTTTATCCTTTTTTATTAGCCCGATTGCCCATGCAAACTTTGTAAAACAGTCGATAACTACTAATATGTATTTGTAACCTCCATTAACTCTTGATATTGCTTGCATGTCTATCAAATCAGCTTGCCAAAGATCATCTATACCTTTAAGTATTACATTTCTTCGAGGATAATTAATTCTAGCGTTTCTACATATTTCGTTTACAACATCTGCTTTGCTCATAGTGCTTGTTTAATTTGCCCACAATATCTTTAACATTAATATTTACTTCAAGTTTCTTTATTTTGTTGATTAAAAGTATCATCAACTTGTTAATATCCTCAATTTTTTGAAAGACATTCGTTTTAAGATCGTATATATCTGCTTTACAACAATAAGCACACAATTTTGATTTACTTGACGATCCTAAGACTTCAATGTCATCGTTTAAATGATATTTCTGCATTCTCGATATTAACTCTGATTATCACGTTCATGAACATGCATGATCAATGTTCTTTTCGTACTAATCATCGATATGGTAGCGTGTGTCCTTTTATTTTTTTATAATACCAGCTTCTGTAAGCTCTTCAATAATTGATATAATTTCGTTATCATGATTAGTGTTACCAGCACTTTTTGATGCAATTAATAGTTTTAATCTTTCGATTAGTTCATTAGGGTCATCCCAATATACATAGTCTGTTTCACTTTTGTATTTCTTGTATATCGGGATATGACCCCCACATTTAGCTATGTCTTTTTCATTGGAATGATTCCATTTTTGAATGAATAATGGTTTGATTATTTCGCAATATTTCAAACTTTTGTCGCCTTTAATCTGACCATTTGAACTAAAGCCTCGTTTATGAGCATTTGTGTAAACAAGAATATCTTTATAAGTAATTTTGTCTTGTTCGCTAACAATATTCAGGTTAGGCTTATTGCGCATGAGAAGTTCCTTTAAACCTGGTGTTAACTTATATTGCTTGAAACCAATGGTCACTACTTGGTATTTGTCTGACTTTGATGTATTGCTAGTAGACGAAAATGAAACTTTGGAATTTCCCATCATCAAGTTTTTATTTTCACTGCGTATTCCAAATGGGATATTAATATTATTATCATATATATCTATTACTTCTTCTTTTTCTAGTGACATAAGGGTATCATTTATTTTTCTATCTGACACAAGTGTATCATCACTATAATCATAATATTCTAAACTTTCATCTGACTCTATCGGTGTATTCTTGCTTAAGACTGTATAATCTAAAGAAGAGTTTTGATCTTCTACGGAGTCATTTTTACTCATATCTATCGAGACGTTAAGCGTAGGTTTATCTTTATCGTTAGCTTTAATGATTGTCTCTAAATTATCTGTGATGGGTTTGAACACCTTCTTAAATTTCATATTTGCTTCATCTTCTTCATTTTGAATAGCTTTTATTTTATTTTTAATAGTGTCAACTGACTTAATTAATTGCTTTTTAATCTCTGTGTCCATTATTTTATTTTGAGTTATACTCGACTGTTGTTCACAAATATTAAAATGAAATAATATATTTTTAAAAGTCTGTGTTATTATATACTCGGGATTAGTCTTCATTTTTTTTCGATACTATAAATAAATGAATGTATCGAAGCCTTGTCTATACCTTCCTCTATCCAGAGCACAATCTTTGTTTATGGTTAAAAAACTAAATTGATTTAACCATATTGTAGCACATAGCTTTTTAAATTCTAACCAACTCATATCTGTATTCACATGTTCGTTATATATATGTTTTAAATTGATATCATCTTGTTTGAAAATAATCAAGAGATTAACATTATCGCGTATTAATTGTTTAGGTATTTTGGAATAAGTTTGAGACAGATAAAAACAGTCTATCTGACTGTGTCTGCCCATAGCGAAATAATTACGAATATTTACTTGATTTTCACACGCCACATCATCAAAAATAATGATGGAATTTTTTAAAGCATTTTTTGGTGAAATCACGTCCTTGCTATCATTAAAAATATATAATTTAGCATTAGGAATACATGTAAAAACGTTTTCTAAATAACGATATTTCGGTTGAAAAGATGTCTTCGAATACAAGTAAATATTTTTGAATTTAAGACCATTTTCATGTAACAATAAATTCACCATCACATTTGTTTTCCCACAATTTGATGGGCCACATATAATACATCGAATTGTGTTAGGCAGCAGTACACTATGTTTAGTTAAGCGGGGATTATTTCCTGTTTTTATAATGTTGACTTCTAAAGTGTCTGGTTGCTTGACGAACTTCATTTTAAGTATGAAATAAAAAATTGAGTTACAATCTTTTATATACCTCTTTCTATTCATTCTCACATCATGAAAAATAAAATAAAAACGCTCTTCATTGTTTTACTCATACATTTATTACAACAGTCGTAATAATGAAAATAGTAAAAAAACAATATACACACATTTGCGAAGTTACATATCTTATTCTACTTAGATTAGTATTATATTTATTTTATATTCTATCAGACTCGATATATTTTTATTGTTATGATATAGTGCTACAATGACCCCATGGGAGTGTATGAATTTTATCTTTTTGTATTTGTCTTTTATCATCATTCCCATTGAGTAGTTGCTTGTTAATCTGCTGCGTATATAAAATATGTTTAATTGATCTTATCAATCTCATGTTGCATCTTGTGCTGTTTTTTTTATAAAGAGTATTTTTGTAATCAATCATTTGTAATTTCTGAGTAACTGTTTTTGTAATACCTTTCGCTTTATTTATTTTACACTTTAAGCTATTTATACAATACAATTTAGCTCTTAAGCCAACAAATTCAGTAATTATATCACCACCCATCTCGTCTTTGAATAATCCAGGAACTTTTTGATTTATTTTTGGAATGTTATACTCATTACATGAAGAGAAGTTACTAGTATCAAATTGTGAAATGTTATCTCTTAAATCTTTATAAAAATCTTCAGTATATATCAAATATAACAAACTATCAGTGTCTGTGTAGCATAGCTCTGCCTGTTCTTTATATTTCTCTTTGATAAAATCATAGTGAAATTGATACATATGATGTTTTGCGTATTCTAATACAGAAAATCCAATGTAGATCGGTCTATCCAGCATCACTTTTTCATGATTTAACTGGATGGCTACAAAGTTTTCTGAAAATATATGAATGCTTTTTAGATTAGGCTTTGTAATTAATTTCTGCGCGGTTAAATATTTATTTGTTGAATTTCGATTATCTGTCCATCTATTAATTAATTTAATATGTACTTGTTTATGTTTATTTTCGATAGTTTTACCGAAAATTGAATTATTTAGTAGTTTGAAAAAGTCTTTTTCAAATGTTGTTTTTGATGATTGTCTGAGAGAAGTATTAAGATCAATGTAAGGTTTCAAGAAACATTCCTGTCTGAATCTTAGAATTCGATGAATATTTAATAGTATTAGACCATGTTTTATACATTGTTTTAAATGCACATAATGAATGACATAATTAAATTTATCATAGAGGCTAGCAATTAATTTTTTTACTTTACTTTCCGGGGATGACATTTTTTCCGCGAGGAAAGGTAAGTCTTGATGTGCTTCATGCAAGTGATCTGGATACAACAAATCCACTTCTAAAATATAGCCATAATCATTTTCATCAGAAATATCCATTACATCAAAATGTTTTATTTCTTCTAATGACAAAAATCTAAACTCAGAAACAGGGTACTTTTTTGTCATAGCGTACCCATAGAGATTATTACAGTCTAAATATACAAGATATGAAGACGGTACTGATTGATTATAGTTTGGTAAGTATTTATTAGATGCAGTAGCATGGCGTAAGGAGCACTGTGCTAGACCGCCACGAATACCATTTTCCAGCATTTGATAAATTTCTATATCACTAATCAGTTCTAATTTAACATTCGTATGAAAAAGCATCGCATCCCAACTCAAACTAGGTGATGTAATATAATAAGCAGGATCCAGTTTATAATATAAAAGACTTGTATTTCTAAATTTTTCGAATATATCACATAAAAGTAACACGTCAGTTTTCAAGTACAAATCTGTATATTCTCCAAGATTAGAAATATTAAAATAATTCCATACAGCACAAGCATGCGCATAATCTTCGTCAGAAATATGTACCCCACTTAGAAAATTCATAAAACATGATTTAGGTGGAAGTTGTATTTCATCAAGTTTTGACCAACTGTTCATGTAATCGTACGGATAAACACCTTTTTTTCTGAGTAATTGTAACTGTTCTTTATTTTTAAACTCATTTGATAAGTGAAAGAAATCATTTTCAGATAAACTTTTAGTTAACATATTAAGACTTGAACTTAGAAATTGGAAAGAATCTATGAACTTTATTTCAATAGGGCGCGTACTATTGGTGGATTCGATAATTTTTGTAATAGAAAGGTATTTTTCTTTAGTCTTTGGAATAATTTTAACCATTCCTTCATATTTCATTAGTTCTTCAATAAATAAATGTGCGTCATAGCCTGATAGATTATGAAAAACAACAGGAATGAATTGACACACTCTATGCATCAGGTTACAGTGAGAATGTGCCGCTCCTCTAAATTCAGACGTAACATGATCGTGATCTAAAACCTTATCATCGAATAATACTTCATTGCATATGTGACATAAGGTAGCGTTTCGAAACCGAGTCTCTTGATCAGGTGTTAAAGGTGACATCGGCTTTTTTTCTAATAATATTTTATGAATAAATTTAGCATCGTTAATTAATGATCTTATAAACACTTGAACACAATCTCTACCTCTATATGAAACATATTTGTTTAAGGTTTGATTGTGAGAACAACAAATATAATACCCAAAACAAGAAGGTTCATGTTTTAGCAATATTTCAGTATTTTCAGATTTCTGTTTATTATAATTTATTAAAAGACACTCAAAGTCAGCATAAATCACAAAATTAATTTTTTGTTGTCTTTCATAATGATTGAACTTCAAATAAGAATCTTTTTTCGGTAAAACATACAAAACTCCATCACACTTATGTGATCTGTACTTAGATTCATCAGAAAAGTTCTGTAAACAGGCATCACATAAGTATATTTTACCTTTATGATTTGTTATTTGACGTCGCACTAATCGATTAAGATTTTTTATTAAACAATAGTGCCCTTTATTACCTCGTTCGAAATAGAGGAGATTGATATGGTCAATTTTACGACATTTAGTTAAATATAAGGGTCCAGTCACACAACATTTGTTATCTAGTCCATACACGTTAATACTTATATCCGGATTATTGGATTCAAATTGTTTAATATCGAGCATTGTGGGAGGAAAGGACATTCCCTTTATATTAAATATTGATGAATAATGTGGATACGACTTTACTCTGCTTACGTTGTTTTCAGCAGGGTATAGTGCGGCAATTATTGACCACAGGAAGCAGTGACTGTCAGTATTGTGAATGTTAATACAACTCTTCGAATGTTTGATAGATGGTGGTAGACCTATGTAGGTACCACCTCTCAGAGGGCAGTATTTATTTACATTAATTTCCATATGACTAATTTTTAAGATAGTCCAACCAGATTCACAGTGCTGAAATTCAGTCAATTTTGTTATTAAATTATCTGACAGTCGTGAAAATGTTTCATCAAAATCTGTCGACTGATAAATAGTTTCATATTTTGTAATAAACGACTTTAGTTGAATTTCATTCGACTTTGGTAAAGTAAAATAAGAAAATAGTTCAAAATTTAATTTAATGCAAGTATGCTTTTTCAATGACATGTTAATCAAATGTGTAATGTCTTTTTTATTGTCGCTCAGAAACGATTCTGCTATGAGATACTCGACTTTCTGAGCTGGGTTTAAGCGATAAGTTACTATGCGCTTCTTAAATGCGCTAGTCACAATATTGATATTATCAAATTCGGTCTTCAATAAACAGTTCGATTTATGTATATTAGTTCTCAAATGGTATCTGTATTCATTTCGTGATATTAATATTTGGCATTTTTCACATTCGATTAACGTATTGTCTTCAACAGCTGGTGGTGGGAGCGGTACTGGTTGTAGTGGAACTGTTACATAAATAAAAAAACAATGTTAGATATAAATTTGCAAATGCTTGTATTAATATTAAAGTAAACATGATTAAGAAGTAATTGTTTGAATAGGTATAATTATAAGTTTTATTAGGTATGATTAATATTAGTATGAAATTATTAAGAGGCTGGCACATAATTCAAAGTAAATAAAAATGTTTTTATGAATATCCGGTAATAATTTCTGGCCGACAATCCTTGAACTCTTTACGAGTGGCTTTTATAAAGCTAGTTAGGTGCTCCCATGCCTCAGTACCAGCGTCCGACTTATTCTTTATAGTTATAATGGTATGACGCCATCTATTCATCGGTTGTATATTCTTGATTTCATCGCATTTGTAGACCTTTAACTCTACATAGTGCGATCCCTCTTTCCCCGCATTACTCTGTCGTACTACACCGTGCGGAACCCGTTTAGTAATATATGAATGAATCGTTGCTTGCTTTTTACCGGTTTTTGGTATGTTGAATGCTTCATCGTCGCTGTCGGTGCCGAACACATCGCTGGCAGAAGTTTTTCGGCAGAGTGTAGGCGTATTGGTGGGAAGTGGCTCGGAAGTGTGCGGGTAAATATTCTTCTTTTTCTTGGGCTCATGTTCAGCACTGCTACGATGTGATGATGGCAAAGTCTTGCATATCTTCTCATGTTTGTGCTTCGATGATTGATCTTGAAAGAAAAAGAAAATATGTTTATATGAAAATAACTTATTTCAATGGACTATCTTCTTCCAATATAGAAAATATTGTACATTGCTTCATCTGGCGTCGAGATACTTCAATAAACTTTTTAAGGTGGTACCAAGCTTCTGTATCACAATCTGTTCTATTTTTTACTACAATATCTGCCTCTAGTCGTTTATTCTTCTGATTTGCTTTATTTATCGGATATGTCTTTAATTCTATATAGTATTTTCCAACTTTAGTTTTATGTAATTGTCGACTATATGCCTTAGGGTATTTCATAACAAGATATGAATACATATTAGATGTATTATTACCATGCTTGCTGGGTTCGACTTCATCTTCGCTGTCGGTGCCGAAGAGATCGTAACTAGAATACTTGCTCGGCGTTGCAGGTACGATTGCTGGGGACTTGCGCTTTTTCGATGTAGAAGAGCGTGCAGAAGGTGGCGAGTGCGATTTCTTTGAGGTAGAAGGTGCGGGCACGTTCATCTCTTCCTCTGAGTAGTCGGATGCATCATGACCAGTTGTATGTTTCGACCTGAAAATAAATAATAACATTCAAATGAAAAGATCAAAACATGAATAGACAGAAAACATACAACATGAAAAAAGGAATAGATAAGAAGTCAGATTAAATGAATTACTTAAATTTTTTTTTCCTTCTGGATAACTGTGTGTTTGCGGGGACTTAGTAGCTGTATCAGACTGTGACATTTTCCATCTTCAACCCGGCTTAAATATACAGGATTCAAGTACGCATTTTCCATATTCGGAAAAAATACAACGTGGTAGAAAAATCATAGAATAACGAAATAAACAGTATACTAATATCCGCATCGGTGTCGATATATCACTGTAGGTAAACATCTAACTCTGGTTGTGTGGTACGTTAGTAAGCAAAAGTAAACCTTATTTTCTTTCTCATAGCATTCATTCATTGTCAAGGTGTGTGCAAGACAATATGAATGTAATATCACTGCATGAAGATAAAGTACTGCCTTTATCGGTTTCACTATGACAGCGAAATGCAGCGTAAGAGAAAGATTGCGATCAAAGTTCATCTTCGCCATATTTGGGGGCCAGCCTGCGATGAATGAATGACTTCGTAATAACATTAAGACAAGCAGATATTTCTATCCCAAAATGCCTCCAGTAAATAATGTTTTATTACCAAGGAATAAGGCTCGCTTTGAAAGTAACATGTCATTGACACTACTGTTAAGTTGTTATAAAATAATTAAAACACATAATTTTAAGCTTTAAAGGCGTAATATTTGTAACATATAAAAGACACACGAAAATGGTAAATCACAGTTGTGAAATCGATTTCTGACTGCGTACAAGTTTCGTTTGTTTATACCCAAAATTCTGGGAAAAGACATGCCGGTAAGATCTCACTATTTATATTGTTGTTTTTTATTTAAATATTATTCATTCTGTATTTCTTAGAATGCGTACGATTTCAATAAGAAATTATAATTGTTTTCACGTCGTTGTTTCAGGGATTTGATGATATAATTTTTAATAGAAGCTACTCACCAATAATACCAGCAGAACAAACAATCCGTCAAAATGTTCTCAATTATCTCGAGCAGGAAAGACCTTTCGAAATAGATGAACGTCCGAACAGTGGCTCCAGCATCCACACCACCAACGTCGACAATAACAATACTCGACGGAAAAGAAGAGCAGATGAAATTTTGTGTTCGTACATAAAAAAACCGTGTAAGAATAATTCAAGATCTAGAGTAATAAGATTACAAATATTTGAGATCGATGATTTATGTAATAATATCGATTGTAACTGTACAGCTTCTATCTGTGCTCAGCATGTGGTTGAAAATACATTTAGTGATGAAGTGTATAGGGGTGCAAAAGACTTAATTTCTAAGATTAACCGAAAACTAATGTAATTGATTATAAATAAATTTCGAACGTTTATTTTTTGTTTTATTTTTTCAATCATTTCATTGTATATTAAGACGTCTGTTGAATAATAAGAAGTAAATAGATGATAGTTTAAAAATTGGTTAAAAGAATAACTAACAGTAATAGATGAAGGGGTAAAATTGTAGTACTTGAATAAAAAAAGGTATTTTTTCCACCCGACTTTACCCTTTCATCTATTCACATAATTATTGTGCTGAAAATATGTAAGACATAACATAAATTAGATTAAGTAGGTAGTCGTCAACGACCTCGCATGGTGTGTACTATTCACTTTTCATTACTCTAAAGAGTCGAGTGATGAACAGTGAATACATGAAAACATGAATAAATAAAAGATTAAAATTGGGGTGCCTGGATCTTTTTTTGATCCAGGTGCCCCAATTTTAACCTACTAATGAGTATTACATCATTTTTTATAACCACAATTTTGTTTATAAAGTGAACTTTTTCGCTCGCTACAAGTGCGCCTTGTAACGAACCGCAGGCGACAACCCCGCTACGTGCAATCGGTGGAGGAGCACGGGTAGCGTAATTTTGTTTTTTTTTGTTTGATGATTTAGGTATGTATGTGAATGTATGTACCACAATTATTGGTAGGTATAAATAAAATAAATGACATGGCGTCAAACACAAACCATGACAACTTTTACTATGGGGCCAAATAATCCTGGTAAAAAAATATACAGGCTAACAAATGTTTTAAAAAATCCTGGAATAGATTTATTTATCCCCATAGTAAAAGTTGCTATAGATGATTAGTACGAATGTTTCGCTTAGGCTTCAAATCTCTCCCGTGGGTGTCGTACAAGTCGACTAAGGATAAATCAGTGATGAGGCATGGGCAGCAGCGTTCCTCTTATACCACCTAGCAATGTACTGCGACTTTTGTGCCCGATAAATGGCAATAGGCTCGCCACCTATTACATGGGACCTAACATAATTGGCGAAACGTGGGTGCTAGTTAACCTCTGCCTACCCCTTCGGGGGTATAGGCGTGATTTATGTATGTATGTATGTATGTACATCGGGTTATATATCATATTTTTGGGCCAATCGGTTGCATTGTCCTTTGTTGAGTAGCGTTTCCCGCGCCGCACCCCGCTATTTCAAATTGTTTATTGCTTGTGACACATTGGTACACGTACGCCTTGTAACGCATCGCAGGCGACAACCCCGTGTACGTGCAGTCGGTGAAGGAGCACGGGGCGGCGTGGCGCGCCGGCCTCCGCGCCGGGGACCGCATCCTGCGCGTGGATGCCCTGCCCGTGCACCAGCACACGCACCAGCAGGTGGTGCACATGATCCGAGGTGGGTCCCTTCCCCTACTCAGCACACGCACCAGCAGGTGGTGCACATGATCCGAGGTGGGTCCCTTCCCCTACTCAGCACACGCACCAGCAGGTGGTGCACATGATCCGAGGTGGGTCCCTTCCCCTACTCAGCACACGCACCAGCAGGTGGTGCACATGATCCGAGGTGGGTCCCTTCCCCTACTCAGCACACGCACCAGCAGGTGGTGCACATGATCCGAGGTGGGTCCCTTCCCCTACTCAGCACACGCACCAGCAGGTGGTGCACATGATCCGAGGTGGGTCCCTTCCCCTACTCAGCACACGCACCAGCAGGTGGTGCACATGATCCGAGGTGGGTCCCTTCCCCTACTCAGCACACGCACCAGCAGGTGGTGCACATGATCCGAGGTGGGTCCCTTCCCCTACTCAGCACACGCACCAGCAGGTGGTGCACATGATCCGAGGTGGGTCCCTTCCCCTACTCAGCACACGCACCAGCAGGTGGTGCACATGATCCGAGGTGGGTCCCTTCCCCTACTCAGCACACGCACCAGCAGGTGGTGCACATGATCCGAGGTGGGTCCCTTCCCCTACTCAGCACACGCACCAGCAGGTGGTGCACATGATCCGAGGTGGGTCCCTTCCCCTACTCAGCACACGCACCAGCAGGTGGTGCACATGATCCGAGGTGGGTCCCTTCCCCTACTCAGCACACGCACCAGCAGGTGGTGCACATGATCCGAGGTGGGTCCCTTCCCCTACTCAGCACACGCACCAGCAGGTGGTGCACATGATCCGAGGTGGGTCCCTTCCCCTACTCAGCACACGCACCAGCAGGTGGTGCACATGATCCGAGGTGGGTCCCTTCCCCTACTCAGCACACGCACCAGCAGGTGGTGCACATGATCCGAGGTGGGTCCCTTCCCCTACTCAGCACACGCACCAGCAGGTGGTGCACATGATCCGAGGTGGGTCCCTTCCCCTACTCAGCACACGCACCAGCAGGTGGTGCACATGATCCGAGGTGGGTCCCTTCCCCTACTCAGCACACGCACCAGCAGGTGGTGCACATGATCCGAGGTGGGTCCCTTCCCCTACTCAGCACACGCACCAGCAGGTGGTGCACATGATCCGAGGTGGGTCCCTTCCCCTACTCAGCACACGCACCAGCAGGTGGTGCACATGATCCGAGGTGGGTCCCTTCCCCTACTCAGCACACGCACCAGCAGGTGGTGCACATGATCCGAGGTGGGTCCCTTCCCCTACTCAGCACACGCACCAGCAGGTGGTGCACATGATCCGAGGTGGGTCCCTTCCCCTACTCAGCACACGCACCAGCAGGTGGTGCACATGATCCGAGGTGGGTCCCTTCCCCTACTCAGCACACGCACCAGCAGGTGGTGCACATGATCCGAGGTGGGTCCCTTCCCCTACTCAGCACACGCACCAGCAGGTGGTGCACATGATCCGAGGTGGGTCCCTTCCCCTACTCAGCACACGCACCAGCAGGTGGTGCACATGATCCGAGGTGGGTCCCTTCCCCTACTCAGCACACGCACCAGCAGGTGGTGCACATGATCCGAGGTGGGTCCCTTCCCCTACTCAGCACACGCACCAGCAGGTGGTGCACATGATCCGAGGTGGGTCCCTTCCCCTACTCAGCACACGCACCAGCAGGTGGTGCACATGATCCGAGGTGGGTCCCTTCCCCTACTCAGCACACGCACCAGCAGGTGGTGCACATGATCCGAGGTGGGTCCCTTCCCCTACTCAGCACACGCACCAGCAGGTGGTGCACATGATCCGAGGTGGGTCCCTTCCCCTACTCAGCACACGCACCAGCAGGTGGTGCACATGATCCGAGGTGGGTCCCTTCCCCTACTCAGCACACGCACCAGCAGGTGGTGCACATGATCCGAGGTGGGTCCCTTCCCCTACTCAGCACACGCACCAGCAGGTGGTGCACATGATCCGAGGTGGGTCCCTTCCCCTACTCAGCACACGCACCAGCAGGTGGTGCACATGATCCGAGGTGGGTCCCTTCCCCTACTCAGCACACGCACCAGCAGGTGGTGCACATGATCCGAGGTGGGTCCCTTCCCCTACTCAGCACACGCACCAGCAGGTGGTGCACATGATCCGAGGTGGGTCCCTTCCCCTACTCAGCACACGCACCAGCAGGTGGTGCACATGATCCGAGGTGGGTCCCTTCCCCTACTCAGCACACGCACCAGCAGGTGGTGCACATGATCCGAGGTGGGTCCCTTCCCCTACTCAGCACACGCACCAGCAGGTGGTGCACATGATCCGAGGTGGGTCCCTTCCCCTACTCAGCACACGCACCAGCAGGTGGTGCACATGATCCGAGGTGGGTCCCTTCCCCTACTCAGCACACGCACCAGCAGGTGGTGCACATGATCCGAGGTGGGTCCCTTCCCCTACTCAGCACACGCACCAGCAGGTGGTGCACATGATCCGAGGTGGGTCCCTTCCCCTACTCAGCACACGCACCAGCAGGTGGTGCACATGATCCGAGGTGGGTCCCTTCCCCTACTCAGCACACGCACCAGCAGGTGGTGCACATGATCCGAGGTGGGTCCCTTCCCCTACTCAGCACACGCACCAGCAGGTGGTGCACATGATCCGAGGTGGGTCCCTTCCCCTACTCAGCACACGCACCAGCAGGTGGTGCACATGATCCGAGGTGGGTCCCTTCCCCTACTCAGCACACGCACCAGCAGGTGGTGCACATGATCCGAGGTGGGTCCCTTCCCCTACTCAGCACACGCACCAGCAGGTGGTGCACATGATCCGAGGTGGGTCCCTTCCCCTACTCAGCACACGCACCAGCAGGTGGTGCACATGATCCGAGGTGGGTCCCTTCCCCTACTCAGCACACGCACCAGCAGGTGGTGCACATGATCCGAGGTGGGTCCCTTCCCCTACTCAGCACACGCACCAGCAGGTGGTGCACATGATCCGAGGTGGGTCCCTTCCCCTACTCAGCACACGCACCAGCAGGTGGTGCACATGATCCGAGGTGGGTCCCTTCCCCTACTCAGCACACGCACCAGCAGGTGGTGCACATGATCCGAGGTGGGTCCCTTCCCCTACTCAGCACACGCACCAGCAGGTGGTGCACATGATCCGAGGTGGGTCCCTTCCCCTACTCAGCACACGCACCAGCAGGTGGTGCACATGATCCGAGGTGGGTCCCTTCCCCTACTCAGCACACGCACCAGCAGGTGGTGCACATGATCCGAGGTGGGTCCCTTCCCCTACTCAGCACACGCACCAGCAGGTGGTGCACATGATCCGAGGTGGGTCCCTTCCCCTACTCAGCACACGCACCAGCAGGTGGTGCACATGATCCGAGGTGGGTCCCTTCCCCTACTCAGCACACGCACCAGCAGGTGGTGCACATGATCCGAGGTGGGTCCCTTCCCCTACTCAGCACACGCACCAGCAGGTGGTGCACATGATCCGAGGTGGGTCCCTTCCCCTACTCAGCACACGCACCAGCAGGTGGTGCACATGATCCGAGGTGGGTCCCTTCCCCTACTCAGCACACGCACCAGCAGGTGGTGCACATGATCCGAGGTGGGTCCCTTCCCCTACTCAGCACACGCACCAGCAGGTGGTGCACATGATCCGAGGTGGGTCCCTTCCCCTACTCAGCACACGCACCAGCAGGTGGTGCACATGATCCGAGGTGGGTCCCTTCCCCTACTCAGCACACGCACCAGCAGGTGGTGCACATGATCCGAGGTGGGTCCCTTCCCCTACTCAGCACACGCACCAGCAGGTGGTGCACATGATCCGAGGTGGGTCCCTTCCCCTACTCAGCACACGCACCAGCAGGTGGTGCACATGATCCGAGGTGGGTCCCTTCCCCTACTCAGCACACGCACCAGCAGGTGGTGCACATGATCCGAGGTGGGTCCCTTCCCCTACTCAGCACACGCACCAGCAGGTGGTGCACATGATCCGAGGTGGGTCCCTTCCCCTACTCAGCACACGCACCAGCAGGTGGTGCACATGATCCGAGGTGGGTCCCTTCCCCTACTCAGCACACGCACCAGCAGGTGGTGCACATGATCCGAGGTGGGTCCCTTCCCCTACTCAGCACACGCACCAGCAGGTGGTGCACATGATCCGAGGTGGGTCCCTTCCCCTACTCAGCACACGCACCAGCAGGTGGTGCACATGATCCGAGGTGGGTCCCTTCCCCTACTCAGCACACGCACCAGCAGGTGGTGCACATGATCCGAGGTGGGTCCCTTCCCCTACTCAGCACACGCACCAGCAGGTGGTGCACATGATCCGAGGTGGGTCCCTTCCCCTACTCAGCACACGCACCAGCAGGTGGTGCACATGATCCGAGGTGGGTCCCTTCCCCTACTCAGCACACGCACCAGCAGGTGGTGCACATGATCCGAGGTGGGTCCCTTCCCCTACTCAGCACACGCACCAGCAGGTGGTGCACATGATCCGAGGTGGGTCCCTTCCCCTACTCAGCACACGCACCAGCAGGTGGTGCACATGATCCGAGGTGGGTCCCTTCCCCTACTCAGCACACGCACCAGCAGGTGGTGCACATGATCCGAGGTGGGTCCCTTCCCCTACTCAGCACACGCACCAGCAGGTGGTGCACATGATCCGAGGTGGGTCCCTTCCCCTACTCAGCACACGCACCAGCAGGTGGTGCACATGATCCGAGGTGGGTCCCTTCCCCTACTCAGCACACGCACCAGCAGGTGGTGCACATGATCCGAGGTGGGTCCCTTCCCCTACTCAGCACACGCACCAGCAGGTGGTGCACATGATCCGAGGTGGGTCCCTTCCCCTACTCAGCACACGCACCAGCAGGTGGTGCACATGATCCGAGGTGGGTCCCTTCCCCTACTCAGCACACGCACCAGCAGGTGGTGCACATGATCCGAGGTGGGTCCCTTCCCCTACTCAGCACACGCACCAGCAGGTGGTGCACATGATCCGAGGTGGGTCCCTTCCCCTACTCAGCACACGCACCAGCAGGTGGTGCACATGATCCGAGGTGGGTCCCTTCCCCTACTCAGCACACGCACCAGCAGGTGGTGCACATGATCCGAGGTGGGTCCCTTCCCCTACTCAGCACACGCACCAGCAGGTGGTGCACATGATCCGAGGTGGGTCCCTTCCCCTACTCAGCACACGCACCAGCAGGTGGTGCACATGATCCGAGGTGGGTCCCTTCCCCTACTCAGCACACGCACCAGCAGGTGGTGCACATGATCCGAGGTGGGTCCCTTCCCCTACTCAGCACACGCACCAGCAGGTGGTGCACATGATCCGAGGTGGGTCCCTTCCCCTACTCAGCACACGCACCAGCAGGTGGTGCACATGATCCGAGGTGGGTCCCTTCCCCTACTCAGCACACGCACCAGCAGGTGGTGCACATGATCCGAGGTGGGTCCCTTCCCCTACTCAGCACACGCACCAGCAGGTGGTGCACATGATCCGAGGTGGGTCCCTTCCCCTACTCAGCACACGCACCAGCAGGTGGTGCACATGATCCGAGGTGGGTCCCTTCCCCTACTCAGCACACGCACCAGCAGGTGGTGCACATGATCCGAGGTGGGTCCCTTCCCCTACTCAGCACACGCACCAGCAGGTGGTGCACATGATCCGAGGTGGGTCCCTTCCCCTACTCAGCACACGCACCAGCAGGTGGTGCACATGATCCGAGGTGGGTCCCTTCCCCTACTCAGCACACGCACCAGCAGGTGGTGCACATGATCCGAGGTGGGTCCCTTCCCCTACTCAGCACACGCACCAGCAGGTGGTGCACATGATCCGAGGTGGGTCCCTTCCCCTACTCAGCACACGCACCAGCAGGTGGTGCACATGATCCGAGGTGGGTCCCTTCCCCTACTCAGCACACGCACCAGCAGGTGGTGCACATGATCCGAGGTGGGTCCCTTCCCCTACTCAGCACACGCACCAGCAGGTGGTGCACATGATCCGAGGTGGGTCCCTTCCCCTACTCAGCACACGCACCAGCAGGTGGTGCACATGATCCGAGGTGGGTCCCTTCCCCTACTCAGCACACGCACCAGCAGGTGGTGCACATGATCCGAGGTGGGTCCCTTCCCCTACTCAGCACACGCACCAGCAGGTGGTGCACATGATCCGAGGTGGGTCCCTTCCCCTACTCAGCACACGCACCAGCAGGTGGTGCACATGATCCGAGGTGGGTCCCTTCCCCTACTCAGCACACGCACCAGCAGGTGGTGCACATGATCCGAGGTGGGTCCCTTCCCCTACTCAGCACACGCACCAGCAGGTGGTGCACATGATCCGAGGTGGGTCCCTTCCCCTACTCAGCACACGCACCAGCAGGTGGTGCACATGATCCGAGGTGGGTCCCTTCCCCTACTCAGCACACGCACCAGCAGGTGGTGCACATGATCCGAGGTGGGTCCCTTCCCCTACTCAGCACACGCACCAGCAGGTGGTGCACATGATCCGAGGTGGGTCCCTTCCCCTACTCAGCACACGCACCAGCGGGTGGTGCACATGATCCGAGGTGGGTCCCTTCCCCTACTCAGCACACGCACCAGCGGGTGGTGCACATGATCCGAGGTGGGTCCCTTCCCCTACTCAGCACACGCACCAGCAGGTGGTGCACATGATCCGAGGTGGGTCCCTTCCCCTACTCAGCACACGCACCAGCAGGTGGTGCACATGATCCGAGGTGGGTGCCGTTCCCCTATTTGGCGGCGCTTTGATGGGCACGCAGACATACGATTAGGTTGCACGATTTATAACACGATAAACAGTCGATTATTAATAAATCGGTTCTTTTGGACATATAACTGTATGAAAGAAATGTCAAAACAAATATTTGTGAAGGGACCAAATATTTGTTGTGTTCATCAGAAAATTTGCCCCTACCGGGATTCGAACCCGGCACCTCTTGGCCAATACCCAATGATCTCAGCATTCGACCAAGCCAGCCGTCAATTGTTTAAATAAATGGTACTTAATAACTAATTTGCTCTGTGCGTTTGTTTCCAGCGAATCCGTCGACGGTGTTAACAGTGCAACAGAACCCTTCCAGGCACAAAACGCCCATCACAGCGCCTGTCCCCGTCAATGTGAGTATAAAAACAGTATATTCATTTATTTATTGCTATTCCACAATGTATACAATAGGTCAGTTCGTTGTGGACCCTGTTAGAGCACTTCAAATAAGACACCATTTTTGTTTATACCACCTCCGTTGTCTAGTTCGCCCGCCGGAATTAAGATCCAGAGGTCCCGGGTTTGATCCCCGGGGTGTACAAATTTGTACTCGCTTTGGTTAGTGTAGGACATCTTTCAAGTCCGCCTGGCTCTAGCTACCACCATCTTATCAAAATCTGTCGCCATAATAATAATGTTAACAGCATTATTGTGTTCCGACAATGTGTGATAAGGATAGCCAGCCCATCTGTGATTGAGAGTTCCAGGTGAAGCTTGATTTCCATCTTTGGTCCTTATGTCATCCTTTTCATCAGTGAGATGGAGGGCAAGAGCTTCCCTGTTTAGCATAAAAAAAACCTCATCGCAGCCCTCCAATGTCCCTACTGTATCTCAGAGGGGCTAGCCAAGTGGCTTATCTGTTTTCTCTATAATACTACATGAGTAAATCGTCGGAACAGAGAATAAGATTGTCAACTGGCCGCTAGGCGAAACTGGAAAGAACCGGTTTCGCTCGCACGGCCAGTTGACAAGTTTTTACTCGGTTCCGTTTATTTACTCACTAGTGGTCGCCCGCGGCTTCGCTCGCGTTAATGTCTGTTACTAAATATATTGATAAATATATATACAGGGCGTCCCACGGCCATGCCACACGGAGGGAAAGTATATTAAATATTGAACGTAGGATATTTTACTAAAAGAAGACATCGTTTTATTTTTAATAATAGGTAGAACAGCATTCACAGATTTTTTAAAAATCGCCTACCTCAACCGGGAATCGAACCCGCCAAATGTGATAGAAAAATTACTTGTATTTTATAATAGCGTTTGAAAGGGCTACCCATAAGCATTATTTTTTCCTAAATAACCTAGCATATTAAATGAAACTAAGATCATAAAATTTTTCATTTTATTTAAAATTTTGTTCAGGGAAATTTCCGAGATCCTCAGATCTAACCCCACTTGATTTTTTTTATGGGGTTATGTAAAAGATTTAGTTTACAGGAACCGGTACAACAATGTGCAGGAGTTACAAAATGAACTTAGATGTATTATTTCAAACATCCACCATGCAAAAATAAGTAAATCGACAGGGAGAGAAATTATCAAAAGAGTGAGAATTTGTATACAACAGAACGGATCACATTTAGAGCATTTAATAATTTTTTTTTTTTTAAATAAAATGAAAAATTTTATGATCTTAGTTTCATTTAATATGCTAGGTTATTTAGGAAAAAATAATGCTTATGAGTAGCCCTTTCAAACGCTATTATAAAATACATGTAATTTTTCTATCACATTTGGCGGGTTCGATTCCCGGTTGAGGTAGGCGATTTTTAAAAAATCTGTGAATGCAGTTCTACTTATTATTAAAAATAAAACGATGTCTTCTTTTAGTAAAATATCCTACGTTCAATATTTAATATACTTTCCCTCCGTGTGGCATGGCCGTGGGACGCCCTGTATATAAGTGGACTATCCAACACAAAAAGAATTGTTCATTTTGAACCAGCAGTTTCTGACATTAGCTTGTTCAACCAACCAAACAAACAAACAAATAAACTCCTCAGCTTTATAATATTAGTTAGATGTGGGAATAGGTCAGTTCCATACATTTTGTATTTAATGCGTTCGATCGATTGGCCACTTGGCTAGGGGGGGTGATCCAAGAATGCCACGGGTGACCTAAGCGCCGTGTTTGCTCAGCTGCTGTTTGGACAGAAGTGTGACGGAAGCTGTTGTCGCATTCGCACACTCGTTAAAGTCTAGCTATTTCGTTCGTTTCTACACCGTGACATAGCCCTTGTCCTATTTTTTTAGTTACTTTTGTCTGAAACCTTTTAAAATTAAGTTGTTAAACAAAGTAATATTTTATAATCAATTGAAAGTCTATTAAAGAAGGGCCAGCCGGGCTGGCCTGACCACTGAAACACGATTATGATAAAACTATTTAACCGTCAAAAATACATTTTGATATATCATATCGTGTTTCGATGGTGATGCTAGCTGGGCAAGAGTAGGTACCCGAAACTGACGGGCATGTATGAAGGCATTAATGAGATTAGATGAAGTGAAAGTAGTATGTAAGGATCGTAGCAAGTGGAAAGAAGTGATCTCTGCCAACCTCTGTGGGATAAAGGCGTGATGTACATACTATGTATATGTATGTTAGCATAAGAAAAATAAGTCATATGATTTAAGAAAGTTACTGGCACATAAAATTTAAGGTAAGACAATAATATCAATAACATTAAAGACCAAGGGCCGGTTTTTTTGATGAATAGTTAACTCATCCAATTGTTACTAATGGTTAAATATGAAATTAAATTAAATTTATTTACGTTCAGATTCATATTTAACCATTAAGGGCCGATTTTTTTATCCATAGTTAACTCAACTAATTGTTAAAAACTGTTACTAATTGCTAAATATCAGTCTGATATGTAACCATTAGTAACAATAGGTTAACAGTTAACTATGCATAAAAAACTGGCCCTAATAGTAACAATTTTTAACAATTGGTCAAGTTATCCATGCATCAAAAAACCGGCATTGTATATTTGGAAGCGGATGTTTAAACTTATAAAGTGATGTTTTGTTCCACAGTCTGATCAGCAACGGCAGCTGGAGGCGTCGAAGGTCCACACGGTGCGGCTCATGCTGGAGCAGGAGCAGAAGTACATCAGGGACTTGAGAAGTGAGTACCTTGTACTCTTATGTAGTCAAATATAAATAAATATGTCTTACACTCACTTCTATGCTGGCTTGGGAGCGAACAAACACCGTAGAATAGGCCAGCCCCAACCCATCCCATGGGTGTCGTAAAAGTCGACTAAAGGAGATTGCCCGGTGTAGACCAATAAGCGGGTTGGTGTCAGGCAGGCGGCCGGCTATAAAACCTAAGCCAAAACCTTGAGCAGCATGGATTGGAATGTTTTCATTCCAATCACTTTCCGTTCATCGGTCTCTCGACATGATCCGTTCCGTCTCTTTGCTCCTCGACTCGTGTCTCGAACAGATTTCTTCTCCCTGCCCTGTTCCCAGTCCATCTAGGGTCGGCGCAGTATGTTTCCTCTTCCATTCATATCGGTCAGACGTCATCAAGCCGTCCACTCCCTTTTGATTCATATTATCGATCACAACGGAAAAGTACTATTGATGAATGAATGTATAGAAAAGAGACGGAACGGACCATGTCGAGAGACCGATGAACGGAGAAAGTGATTGGAATGACAACAGTCCAATGCATACTGCTGAAGGTTTTGGCTTGGGTTTTACAGCCGGCCGCCTGCCTGACACCAAACTCCATGGTTATGCTGTTGTTGGTGGTTCGCCCTCCACCATTCGGGTGCCCCAAGGTGCTTATTGGTCTACACCGGGCAATCTCCCTTAGTCGACTTTTACGACATCCATGGAGTGTGACGGGACTGGCCAATTCTACGTTAATTATAACAAGGGCCTGTTTCACAATCGACACGTAAGTTCTAAGTAGCTTACTTCGCAGATCATTTGACAGTTGTAATATGAAATATATGTCAATTGAACTGCAAAGTAAGCTACTTCGAACTTACTTGTCAATTGTGAAACAGGCCCTAAATATCGTAGACATAATAAATATCAGTTTTGTCTACTCTATCATTTTGCCCGTCCTCACCCCACTAAAAGCAAATGCAGAAATTGAAAAGTTTGAATAAGCTGATGATAATAATGATGATGCTGCCGTTTACAGATGAGCTGTCCAAAGTGCCTGATGTCCGCAAACAAGCGCAGCTGGAGTCAGCCGAGCAGAGGTGTTCTAAGCTGCAGCACGAGATCGACACCATCATGGCCGGCCAGGTGATTGTCAACCTTATTCCGTCAGACGTCAGGTCCAAAGTAACTTGTCGCATTCGCTTGTCAGTACATTTTAAATGACTGCACCGTATCACATGAGTAAGTAAACGGAACAGAGTATAAGATTGTCAACTGGCCTCTAGGCGAGACTGGAAAAAACGGAACCCCGATTATGTAAGCCTCTTTCAATAGCTTTCGTCTACCTGTCACTCTCACACTTTGCGATTATTCTCAATGAGTGAGAGTGACAGGTAGACGAAAGCGATTGAAAGAGGCTTACCTAATAACCCCGCCGGTTTCGCTTGCACAGCCAGTTGACAAGCTTTCACTCTGTTCCGTTTATTTATATTCATTTGACCGTATTTTAAGTCTTGTAACAGAAATAACGTACATCCTGAATACTATCCATGCTATATATACATACTATGGTATTGGGGTTATAAAAAAAATAGAAATTTAATGTTTTTTTCTCCTACCCCCATACAAATTGTTCGATTAGTAAAGCAAAATGCATGGAAAATTAATATTAAAATCTTGATTTTTTGATACCGTAGTATGATTAAATTAGCATGGGTAGTGTTCAAGGTGTGCGTTGATTGAAATGGGAAATTGATTAAGTAACAAATCAGAAATAAGTGAATGCCACAGGTTACATTACCAAAAACTTCAATCTCGTAGATGTTCACGTCTTTGACATTTGTTAATACATCAATCACCACCAGTATTTTTGATTTGCGCAAACAATAGTTTTTAATTGATTTGCAATCAGTTTGGTTAATTAGCAGTTTAATTGTTTTATATCTTTTTAGGTGCAATTTGTTCATCAAAGCTTTGTAGCGTTGGGCATCATCCTTACTTGCAGACTAAGGACAACTAATAAGTTAATTAGTAATTATTTTTACCCCATTCACTTGGGCTTGATACAAATTGTAAACAATCTTGATATGTCTCTTTATCTACGAAATGCTCTTAAAAACAAAAAACGTGTATCTAAAATACATCATCAATTATGTATAGACAAATAAAACCGTTAGCTGCTTTGAAATATTGGTGTTACACATTTTGTACACACATTTCTCAAGCCCAAGGGAATGAGGTATAGTTACTAATAATTAATATTTTCAAAAAGTGTCCGTCGCCAAGTTCTGTGTCCAGCGCTGCAAATGTCGAGGCGAAAGTGAATTACCATTGGCCATTCATAATGTAACTAACACTAACGGTGTACCGCCGGGTATGTAACCCCCACACGCCATATTATGTCTGCTTCTGTGTATGCTTCTTGTGATGTCCACTTTGACGCGAGTGCCAAGTTTTGTTGTTAATTCCATTTTGGTGCATAACAAGTTTTTTTTTTTTTGTAAATTATTGTGGTTTTTTTTTAAATAAATTATAAGATGACGTCCTACTTGAACTACTCTTTACGTTACGTCGACAGAGCAAGTGAAATACACGGAACCAGACTGACAGTACATATTAACGTTGGTAACGCAAAATTTGACTTTCGTCTCGTCGGGTTTGGGGTTGAGTGTCTTGGACACAGTTCAGCGCTGTAGACGAGTCATATGGAGGTTTAGTGAAACGTAGTCGGATATTTATTGTGCATTGCACCAATCATGTAGTTTTGTCTTTGTCACCGTTTAAAGAATTATTGTGATTTGCTTTATCGAATTTAAATTTCGTTCTTAAACGATTCGCTTTGTTATTATTTACATTTTATACCGTGATGAAACAAGTTTGTTTTACATTTGCCAACAAAATACAGCTGATTTTGTTTGTTCCGGGTTGAACATTGGCATTTATTTGCCAAACATTTTTTCTAAACTAATAAATAAACACTCACACCTATCATCTAGCCCAAAGTAAGTAGCCTAAGCACTTGTGTTATGGATACTAGATGACGGACATATTTTTAATATAATTATGTATATAAATGTTGAAAATATACTACATAAACACAACCATGACTCGGAAACAAACATTTGTGGTCATCACAAAGTTTGCCCCTACCAGGATTCGAACCCGGGACCCCAAGGCGGCCGTCAACTACCCTCAAAACAAAATTTTGTACGGCAAAATAAAACGTAAATTTTACTCCAACTACCCTCAATACAAGATAAAGCGTCACAGTCCAATTGACCTCCTTGAAACGCGACCCAAACGGAGCGCCAGCCTCCACATGACCGTGACGGTGACGGAGTCGGTGTCGGCAGCCGGCGCCGGCCACCCCGCGGCCGCGCCTGGCGGGCGACAAGGCGGCCAACACGGGCTTCCTGAGCGGCCTGCCGCGCTCGCTCAGCAACCTCACGGGCCAGAGCCTCCGCAACCTCCGCTCCGCGAGGAAGCAGGACCCTCCGCCGCTGCTCCGCCAGAACTCGGACGAGTCGAACAAGCGGCGGCATAACAACACTGTCCCTCTGATCCCGACCACCTGCCTGGATAACTCCCCCCCGCCGCTGCCCCCCCGCTCGATCGAGAGGAGGCGCACCCCCACCTCGCCCCCTGTCAATCCCCTGGCCAAGCCGAAGCCCTCGACCTCCGCCAAGCGGAGCCCCTACCCCTTCCCCATGCACCAGTCGATGCCCCCCTATCAGGAGAGGGAGCTCCGCCGCTCGTCCCACTCCCTCGACGGGGATCTGGACGGGCCGCAGCCGAACTCGATAGCGATGCAGATGAGCTACCCCCTCGTGAACGTGCCGCCGCCCCCGCTACAGGTAACTCGGTCGCTCGGTCGCTGTACTCGTTCGAGTACACTCACGGCCCGGCTCTGTACTCGTTCGAGTACATCTGCGGTGGTATGAAAATGTTGTCCTTAAGTCTAGTGAAAAAGTTTCCGGACAAACCGAGCGACTTTTCTTATGTTTTAAGTTAAACGCTTGATTCTTCCAATAGACAAATAGCACAGTTGTCTTTATAAATGTTAGAAAAATTATTACAAAGGAAACGTGTGGTTGGAAAAAGTTCGAAAAATTATGGTCTTGATGCGGGAATCCATCCCATATCACTCGGCCAACCAAGACGTTCAAACAACGTTCAACATTTCTTTTATAACTTTTTCTAATTACTTTTTTTCTATGTGACACTGTTAAAATTTCCGTTATCCAGTGTATATTTAAAATAGTATGTATTTAATAAAAGTGTGCATTTGGCTATTGAAAGATAGAAACTAGATTTGGTGAAGGTACTTCACTGCTTTGAAGACGGTAATATTATCATAATTAATATTTTAGCGTATCTAGCTTGATTTATCATCATATTGTTTTTTTTTGTACATCACATAGTTCACCGCAAATTCTGTTTTTTTTTTATCACCATTCTATCAGTAAGCATTTACTTTTTAAGACTTCATCAATGATTGTTGATGGTGTACGGTCAACGGTTCTACAGACTACCCATAACTGTCAAATTTCTTGAATCGATTGTCAATCTAAACTTGTCGGTATTAAAGCACGAAGTCGATTGAGGAAATTTCACATTTTGTGGTAACTTGAGGTGCTGTTGACTGTACTAAGGTTAGGGGTACAGGGTGGGTCACCGTTTTATATGACGTCACGGGGAGGGCCCGTGCCATGCTTATGGCAGGATATGTCTATGTTGTTTGGTCACAGTGTTTTCTGTTCAGTGACGTCATTTCATATGGGTTCACGTTTGAATTTATCCTACCCTCAAAATGTTTGAAAATAATAAAAAAATCCTACCCTCAGAATGATTATTCTTGCTTGCATTGGTTTTTGTGTTCCATTGGTAATGTATTTAACTTTCCTGTTGGTGCCTAATTTGATGTCGGGTTTGATTTGTGATGTTCGCATACAATCATTCAATTATATCAGTGAACTTTAATTGTATTATATATGAATTATTTAAAAAAAGATAAATATACGATTGCTGAAATAGCACCATTCTTGCATTATTCTTATGTGTAAAGTATTATCTTAATCAATATAAACTCAGAATTATGCATTGGCGATGATTGAGGGCATAAAGAAACATGGGACATATATACTTTTCGCATAAATTTTTCATTCTTATAATAAATAATATTGCAATAACAATCATTTGGGCCCATGAACGATTTAAATCGCTTCAGCTACCATCGATACGTTTACCAATTCAGATATACACACGCAACTTACCTATTTGGAAATATTGATGCGTATTTAAGGTCTCAACTAACGTAACGGGAAAATACCCCGGACGGGACGGTGAGCCGGCCTCTCACTTTCAAAACGCCCCGTGCACGTCCCGTCCGTGACTCCGTGACATAAAATATGTCCTTCATGTGTACATTTTGTATGAAACGATATTTCTGCGTCACGTCCCCGTCCCGTCCAAGGTATTTTCCCGTTACGTATGCACTGGAGCCCATTGTTTTGGCCGCCAGTGTAGTTGATGTAAAGCTTTATGTGCAGACGGACAACCGGACGAACGTGCCAGTGCTCCATATGAGGAGTCGGTCGTCTCCCGAGCAGTTGGAACACGAGGTGGCCAGGCGTGAGTAATGTTTTTTTTCGTACCTGAATCAAAAATGACGTATTCAACTTAAACTTAGTCATTGTAGGCCTGTACAAAACTGGGATATAATCACACCTGACCATAAAGTGCCCGCTACGCGTACGGGAAATCCCACTTTCTGGTCAGGGGGTGACATAAAACTATGACCTTACCTCGGGCGATAATGCCTCGGATTGCATATTTATCGCCCTTGCCATTACTTGCGATCTGGGACTTTCTTTGTTTTATCGCCCTTGGTATGACGTTGTACTATTAGGTCACCCATCTAATGAGCGTTAACAAACATTGCTTAGTTTACGCTACTGCGCTATTGTGGTCCTTTAGAATCATCAAAATCATCACCATCGTAACCAGCCTTTTTTGTGCGCACTGTCGGAGCACAGGCCTTCCATATAGTTGGAAGAATATAATGATTGGTGGGTGTTAACCGACTGAACATGCAGCCGAAACCTATCGCTTGACATGCCTTCCGAAGCACGGAGGAACTCGAGATAATTTATTTATGGTCACCCATCCAATGACTTCTTAAAAATGAATGGGGTTTCTTTCTTTTATTTTACTCAACTTAGCTCCGTTCTTCGTCGTCATATCAGTAGCTTAGTCGTAACAAAAATTGACCTTTGATTAAACTAAGTTACTGACATAAATTTATGTTACCCATACTGTTACCATACTACATTATGTTGAGTAAAATTGTATTGCTATAAATTGGTGTTCAGTTTAATAAAAATACGATGTAAAGTTATTTTCGGTGTCTACAAATTGTCAAACACAGCACATTAAACTATTTATTACAGCGTTGTCAGTGGAGAAGGAGCCCTGGGTACGAGGGACTCCGCCCCCTGGGACGCCGCCCCCGCCCTACCATCACAACACACAGGTACGGGACTATTGTCATGTGAATCATTGCTTTGTCACACCGTCATCATCATCATTTGACCAATGATTGGTTTGGTCTATGCGATGTCTATCGACCAAGGAGTTCGAATCCAGCCCGGCTAGCATGACCACCGGAAAACGATATGATAAAGCCGATTATCGCTTAGAACTGTCAAAAGGCCATTATATTAGCCATAGTTTTTTTTAAAGTTCAAAGCGATAAATGGCTATATCATATCATGTTTCGGTGGTCATGCTAGCCGTGTTGGCAGGGGATTGTTTGTGTGATGAACAAGAAAGGTTTCGGTTATACAGGATTGTAGTCTAGAGTATTTGTGCTAGATCATAATATACATAATCCTAATCGTGTAGAAGTGAGAAATGTTTATTTTGAGTATTCAAATACAAGTAATTTACATATAAAACATGTTGCAGCCTTGCGCAGATCCACAGAGAGCAATCATATCGATGGAAGAAGACGATTCGCCAGCCTCTGTAAGTAATTATTGATTAAATTATTGTTAGTTTATGGAATTAGTAAAACACAGTCATATGCACAGTAAAATGGTTAATAATAGTTAACTAGGGCGTTTTATAATCATCACCAGCCCTTTAATGTCCCCACTGCTGGTGTGTGTGGTGACGGCAGAGCAGAATACAATTGTCACCACCACAAATCTCTTCCGCGTGTGTCGTACAAGGCGACTAAGGGTAAAGACAGCGATGAGTAATGGGCAGAGAGGAATCGCGTACCACCTAGCAATATATGTACTGCCATTTATGTGCCCGATAAATGGCAATAAATAGACTTGACTTGCCACATGGGACTAACTTATTTGTCGAAAAGTGGGTGTTAAATTTACTATCCCTTCCCACTATCCTTTCCTGCCTATCCCTTCGGGGATATAGGCGTGATTTATTTCTATGATACTCTATTTCCAGGACAACTCAACGTACTCCGGTCTGTTCTCCAACCTGCGCTCGGTGAGGGAATCCAAGGCCAGGACAGCGGTCCTGCTCAACTGGTTGCTCGGGGAACGAAGGTCAGACCAAAGAATATTGTGCTTAGCAAAAGTTGGAAAAATTATAGTCCTGATGCGGGAATCAAAATCGGGTTTTCGTTGACTTACAACGAGAAGTGTAAAGGTTGGACAAATCAATCGAAATTGGCAAGATAACTAACGCCTTGGTTGGCCGAGTGGTGTAGGCATCTGCCCGGAATGCAGTAGACGTGTGATATCTTTAGGAGGGATCTGAGAGATATTTGAAAAATAGGTATCTGAAACAACCGTTGCTGTCTCGCTAAGTCAAATACTATGCGATAGGGACAACTACAGTTCCCGCTGAATATTGCGAATAAAAATTGCCAAAATTCGAGGATTGGCTCTCGGCCATATCTTCCCCCAAAATTAGATGTATGTAAAAGAAATATCATCCATATGTTTTTTTTTTTTTTTGTAAATACTGATTGAAGCTCCACGCTAAGTCTTTAGTGGTGATAAAAAGTATGTATTTTCTTGGCATTTTTAAAGGCTTTCATTTCCATGATAGAACAAGTTATCGATAAAGGAAAACTTAGAAGCATAGAATAAGCAAATGTATATTTTTTGTATGACAATCATGCCTACCCCTTCGGGGATATAGGCGTGATTTATGTATGAATTTATGTAAAATCATGTCTCTAGTTTTACAAGCAAGGAGGAATCAGTCGAGAACGTTTGTATGGAAAAAGCAATGCTCGATGGTTCCTGCGAGATTGGCATGAGTCTGTTCCGCAGATGCGCCTGCGCCGGCCTGCTGCTGGTGCTGACGGACGGCTACCGCGCGGCCGCGGGCGTGCCGCTGGCCACGCTCCGCCGCTGGGCCTACGAGATCCACTCCACCTTCCTCATCCCGCACGCGGTGAGTGCGCTACAGAACTGCTAGTAGTAGGGAGTAAGCGTGCGGGCGCGCCTGGCCTGGCTAGCTACCACGGTTTTATCAAAATGTGTCGCCATAATGATAATGTTAACAGCATTATTGTGTTCCGACAATTGTGATAAGTTAGCCAGCCCCTCTGCGGTCGAGGGTTCCAGGTGAAGCTCGATTCTGTCTTCGGTCCTTATCGCCACTCACCATCAGGTGGGATGTAGGTCAAGAGCTTTCCGTCTAGCATAAAAAAAACTCCTGAGCCAAGACTTGACTGTGTGCTCTTTGCAGGTGCTGCAATTGAACGGCGTCGACGAGAACATGGCCAACGAAATCGACCACGTGCTAGTCAACGGTGAATATTATTATGGCTATTTCTTTACACTATATAGACAATATTAGAGGTCTTACACGCAGCCCCCGTAGCACAGGAAGTCGCGCGTGACCGCCGGAGGCTTCATTCAAAACAAAAGAATATACAGAAGTAGGTATGATAAGAATAGTTGCAAGTGTGTACTTCGTGTCAACAGCGACCTCTAGTAGAAATGGCTTGTACTATCATGACTGTATTCAATACAGCGTGTTTGTGTTGTAGAGTTAATTTATTATTTATATCAGAAGCAATATGGTTCATTTTTACACAAACTAATATTTCAATTCACGCCTCTCATCAACTCACACTGTTTCCACCAAAGATGCGCTAGGAGAGGATTGAAAATTTGCCATACAAATTTCAATATCTTTTCGCCTTGTCTCGCCACTCTGGTCGAAAATCACCTTAACTACCACTAAATCTCGAGGCAAAACTCATTACATTATCAATTATTAGTTGGCGAACGGTGGGTGTTAATTCACCTCCGCCTACCCCTTCGGAGAATTTTTATTTTATTATTTTATTTTATTTGGAAAGCTTACAGCCATGTAACAAGCTTCCACGTGTAGAAATAGGCGTGACTTGTGTTGATAGCGTGTGGTGTACGTGGCGTGTTGGCAGAGCACGAGAAGGAAGAGCTGGTCCGCAACGTGTTCCGCAAGGCGCGCCAGCGGGCCAAGGAGGAGCTGGCCCAGCAGCTGAGCGAGTTCCAGGTGAAGCGGCAGGTGGGGCTGGCCACGCTGTACGGGCCCGACGACGCCGTGCTGGAGAAGTGCCAGGTGGACAAGGCGCAGGTGGGTCGCTCTTCATCCACGAGACATCCACGAGACATCAACTCATCATCCACGAGACATTATAACTCATCATCCACTCGTCATCCACGAGACATCAACTCATCATCTACTCGTCATCCACTCATCATCAACTCTATACACTCGTCATCAACTGACCATCCACTCGTCATCCACGAGACATCAACTCATTATCCACTTGTCACTAACTCATTGTCCACTCGTCAGACTCACCATCCACTCAACATCAATTTACTTTCCACTCGTTAATCGCACGCCATCCTATTGCCCTCGTTCATTCACAATACCTATACCTAATCGTATAAGCAATGACCCATCAGAGTTTACTTTAATTGCGATAATTTTTCTTCTTTTTTGAATGTTAACATGCTATCGTATAGGAGGATAACAATTGCCGTTATCAGCGATATTATTACACTGATGTGACATTCCTCAGTTTTAACGTAGCTAATGTTTTTGACTGAAATTATGTAGTTGAAGTTGGGAACACAATTAATAGTATGATTATTTTTGTTTTTAATTTGAACTGACATGAAATCATTTTGAAATTACATAAATGTTAGAAAACTAGTGCAAAGAAGATTGCTATTCGAAAAACAACTGACGAAGGACGCGGGTTCGTTTCCATCGTCAATCATTATAATTCTTGTAGAAAGTATGTAAACACACCCTTTGCCTAGCCTACTTGTTATAAATTGTTTAATTTCCATTCTCGCCACTTAGCACTTGTGGCAGCACTGTTGTTAAAGTGAAACTGCAATAAACCGCGTTCTAAATTATTTCCTCTTTTATTAAGTATATTTTCCACAGGTTATGGGCCGTCTCATATACCATTTAAAAGAGCTAATTTTGAACATTTAGTGTAGTAAATCAAAGTACTGAAATACTTCGTAACAACAGTGATTTTTCCCCGACGCAATAATGGCCATGACTAACCTCCAAATTGAAAAATTAGCCGGCCGGGAAAACTACTCGACGTGGAAGTTCGCAGTTAAATCGTACCTAGAACACGAAGATTTATGGGAATGTGTCGATCCCGGCACGTATGTAGATCCGAAGAAAGACATTAAAGCCAAGTCGAAGTTAATTTTATTGGTGGAACCAATAAATTATGTTCATATCGAAAGTGCTTCGTCATCCAAAGAAGTATGGAAAAAGCTTGAAGATGCCTTTGAAGACTCCGGGCTGTCTCGAAAAGTCGGATTATTGAAAGATTTGATCAACGCTTCCCTTGATAACTGCGCCAGCGTTGAAGATTACGTTAACAAAATCATGACTACCGCGTACAAGCTACGGAATATTGGCTTCGACGTAGGAGACGAATGGCTGGGAACACTCATGCTGGCAGGTTTACCGGAACACTATAAACCGATGATCATGGGTCTGGAAAGTTCAGGCATAAAGATTTCGTCCGATTTTGTTAAAACAAAACTTTTGCAAGAAGTTAAAGTTTCCGAATCTTCTGCATTCTTCACAAAGCACAAAAATACCTCAAACACAAAGCCAAAAGGAAAAGGACCCCGCTGCTATAAGTGCAATAATTATGGACACTACAAAAATCAATGTACAGTGACAGTGAAGAAAAATCAGAACAGTTTTTCAGCAGTTTTTTCAGCTTACAGCATGTTAAATCAGAACGATTGGTATGTTGATTCAGGAGCAACAATGCATATGTCAAGATGCTCAGATTGGATGTATGATGTACAATCACCTCCGGTTAAACAAATAATGGTGGCAAACAGTGATGCAATCTCCGTGCACAGTATGGGTAAAGTAAATATACATACCTATTTATGCAAAGATGAGCACCCTATTCAGGTGAGAAACGTTTTATATATTCCTGATTTAAGTACGAACCTATTGTCTGTTAGTCAGCTGACTAAAAGTGGCTGTAAGGTAGAATTCACTGATACGGGTTGTAACATATACAATGCCAACCAAACTCTAGTAGCAACTGCAAATTTATCTAATAACATGTATAAACTTAATACTGTTACCGCTAGTGCATATACAGTTTCCTACAATGAGAGTAAGGCAGATATTACTACATGGCATAAAAGAATGGGGCATCTAAACTTGGCTGATGTAAAGAGGTTGGAGGCATGTGCTGAGGGTATTACAATCAGTAATAAAGAAGCTGATAATGTTTGTATTACATGTTGTGAAGCGAAACAAACACGATTACCGTTTCCTCATTCCGGTTCAAGGGCAAATGCTCTGTTAGAAATTATACATACTGACTTGTGTGGTCCCATGGAAACAACATCGGCTGGAGGTGGGAAATATTTTATAACTTTCATCGATGATTTTTCCCGTAAAGTATATGTATATTTTCTGAAGAACAAAATGGATATTAAATTGGTGTTTAAAAAGTTTAAAGAAGAAGTAGAAAATGAATTAGATAAGAAAATAAAGATTTTAAGAAGCGATAACGGGAAAGAATATTGCAATAAAGAATTTTCTGATTTTTTAGCAGTTTCCGGCATCAAACACCAGACTAGCTCACCATACTCGCCTGAACAAAATGGTTTGGCCGAGCGGATGAACCGGTCTCTCGTTGAGCGTGCAAAGTGCATGCTGTTTGAAGCAAAACTGAAGAAAAGTTTTTGGGCTGAGGCTGTTGCTGCTGCAGCTCATGTTATCAACAGATCACCATCGCGAGTCTTGGCTGAGGTAACACCGTATGAGAAATGGACTGGTAAGAAACCAAACATTTCACATTTAAGGATTTTTGGCACGAAAGCCATGGTACATGTTCCAAAGCAAACTCGACTAAAATGGGATCGTAAATCACGTGAACTAATATTTGTGGGATATTGTGAAAACACAAAAGGATACAGACTCTTTGATCCTGTTAGTAAAAAGATTACAACTAGCAGGGACGTAATATTCATAGAGAGTGGAATGCAAAATGAAATTACTCCGGAACCTGTATCATTGTCACAGTATATAAATATTCCCCTGATTTCAAATAATGACAGTTCAGACTCACATAATAGTACAAAAGAGAATAGTACTTTACTAGGTGATAAGACAGAAAATACAAGTGAGGACACATCATTTGACAGTTGTGTTAACAGGTCTGATGATGAGACATACTATCCTAGTACAAGTGATGATGCTGAGGAGAGTCTCTTTGAGAGAAATATCACTTTGAGGTCACACCAGAAACGAAACCCTCAAGGCAATAATTTCATGTGTGTTACACCAATTTCAGATCCACAAACTGTCAGAGAAGCATTATCAAGTACAAATGCTGAATTTTGGAAAGATGCTATGAATAAAGAGTATGAATCTTTGTTGGAGAATGATACCTGGGAAATTACCACACTACCAACAGGCAAGCGTTCAATACCGTGCAAATGGGTATTTAAAACAAAGACAAATGAGATGGGTGAAATAGTAAAATACAAAGCAAGGCTTGTGATCAAGGGTTGTTCGCAGAAACCTGGCATTGATTACACAGAAGTTTTTTCACCAGTGGTAAGACTTACTTCACTCAGATATTTGTTTGCTTTGTCTGCAAAATATGATCTTGATATATGTCAAATGGATGCCATATCTGCATTTCTTCAAGGAGAGATAGAGGAGGAAATTTATATGAAATTTCCACCTATGTATGATGGTGCGGATAGTGAAAATATTAATAAAGTTTGTCGATTAAAAAAGTCATTATATGGATTAAAACAAGCTAGCAGGCAATGGAATAGAAAATTAGATTCTGCATTAAAAGAAATGGGTCTATTGCAATCTAGATTGGATCCCTGTGTCTATTACAAAATTGTAGATGAGAATGACATGACATTTATGGCTATTCATGTTGATGACCTGATTTTATTCTCAAATAATCAAGAAACTAAATCACAAATTAAAGAACAGTTACATAGTCAATTTAAATTGAAAGATTTAGGTGATTTAAGTTATTGTCTTGGGATACATGTAGAAAGAGACAGAGAGAAAGGCATTCTTTATTTAGATCAAAGTAAATATATACAGGAAGTGTTAATAAAATATGGAATGTCTGATTGCAAGGCTGTCAAGACTCCAATTGATCCCAACACAAAATTTAAGGCATTAGAAAATACAGAAGAGAGTAAAATATTAGAAGATATTCCTTATCAGGAGCTAATTGGATGCTTACTCTATATTTCACAGGTCACTAGGCCAGATATCAGTTTTGTTATTAATATGTTAAGTAAATATAACAACAAGCCTCAACAGCAGCACTGGACTGCCTTGAAACGTGTTATGCGTTATCTGAAGGGTACTCAGGATTATAAGTTGAGTTACAAGAAAAATATGAAGGAGACCATGACACATGGCTACTGTGACGCAGATTGGGCTAGTTCAGAAGATGATAGGCGTTCCTGCACTGGCTATACATTCTTGTTTCAGGGAGGAATGATCAGCTGGAACTCAAGACGCCAGCCTACTGTGGCCCTGTCCACAAGTGAAGCAGAGTATATGTCATTGTCGTCATGTGTGCAGGAGGCCCTGTGGTTGAAACAATTCCAAGAAACTTTTTGGCCGCAGTTGAAGACTGAGCCTATGATAATTTATAGCGACAACCAGGGCGCTATCAAACTTTCAGCTACAGATGGCTATCGCTCTAGAACCAAACATATCGATGTAAGGCATCATTTTGTCCGAGACAAGGTACTTAGTGGAGTCATTGATGTTCGCTACATACAGACTAACATGATGATTGCAGATGCCCTTACCAAAGCAACGACGCACTCTAAACTGGTCTATTGTTCTTCGAAAATGGGTTTGTGTTTAAGGGAGGATGTAGAAAGTATGTAAACACACCCTTTGCCTAGCCTACTTGTTATAAATTGTTTAATTTCCATTCTCGCCACTTAGCACTTGTGGCAGCACTGTTGTTAAAGTGAAACTGCAATAAACCGCGTTCTAAATTATTTCCTCTTTTATTAAGTATATTTTCCACAATTCTTCGAACGTTTTCTGATCCCAATTTTCTTTGCACATACATACATAAATCACGCCTATATCCCCGAAGGGGTAGGCAGAGGTGAACTAGCACCCGCGTTTCGCCAATTATATTAGGTCCCATGTAATAGGTGGCGAGCCTATTGCCATTTTCTTTGCACAACAGTGTGATTAAGGGTCGTAATTGACCAAGCATGCTGTCCAGAACTTACCCGTCGGTTGTGAAACAGGCCCTAAGAATTAGGGAAGACGTAATATTTTCGGCCGCCTTGGTCGAATGCTCAGATTGCTGGGTATTGGCCAAGAGGTCCCGGGTTCGAATCCTGGTAGGGGCAAACTTTGTGATGACCACAAATGTTTGTTTCCGAGTCATGGTTGTGTATATGTTTATGTAGTATATTTTCAACATTTACATACATAATAATATTAAAAATATGTTCGTCATCTAGTATCTGTTTGGTGATGTGATGTTGAGTGGACTGTATCTTACTTAGGTTCTGGTGGTTGTTAAGAGCTTGAAGGTGGTTTAAATTAATAAAACTTGTATTTTTGCAAGGCGACATGTATTATTCCAACAGCAGCTTAAGTGGAAGAGAGAGCGGCAACAGTTGCCATTACAAAAAATAAATAATTTAACAAAATGTTGACATTTCAAAAAAAATTAATATTGTTTGTAACCTACAGTATCCATAACACAAGTGCTTAGGCTACTTACTTTGGGGTAGATGATAGGTGTGAGTGTAACAGTAGATTTTCCATCAAGTGCACAAAACGAATCATTTTTGTCCGAGACTTTTAGCAATGTCGCTGATAGTAATGTCAAGGATAAAAAAGATTTTGTGGACGAGTTAGAAACTCTGCTTTTCACTTCGATTGCGAGGAAATAGAACAGTAGTTTATCATAACATGTCTTAAAATTCAAACTAAAATTAGTACAGTTTTGAATACTGAAGGAAATTGTTTTTCCCATTGATATTAGGATTGGGTTGCAGACCTATACAGCCAAGTATTAAATTAATTTTGAAATAATAATTTTCGTAAATTAATTTAATAACCTACCGTACCTACTTGAATTAAAATTGTAATATCATTTATGTCTTAAAAAACACATTAGGCAAATCAATTTAAGTAAATATTAAAAAATAACAAATTTGATCTCTGAATTTCTCATTTTCTTTGCCTTAATATAGACACATTTATGAGTAGATACGTTAATGCTCTAGAGCATTTGTGCAGCCTATATCCTGCACAAATGAGCACTTTCAGAGCGTGAGAAGTGAAAAAGATTAATATTTTTATTGAGTTGAAT